>JABSTQ010006281.1:0-45974 GCA_013358835.2 Ixodes persulcatus | reverse complement strand
TTGACAAGAGAAGGTTTTTAAGAGCGTAATAAAGAAAGCATTTCAATTCGCGGAGAGAAAATAGAAAATATGCCGGACCGGCAAGTTTACCCTGCTACGCAAGAGATGGCGCCAGTGTGTCCTCTCGTTGTAAGAGGTTTCAAGGCAGCCAGTTCTAAAGAGTCGCAAGAGTGTGAACGGGCTTTTAAGGCTCGTTCACAAATTGTAACGCGACAACTGAGAGAGACAAGACTGGTTTCTAAGCCTTTTGCGATGTCTTAGGACCGGGAACGTTGCTGCAGAGCAGGTCTTAAGACGTCGTAAGAGGCTTAAAAATCGGTCTTGTCTCTCTCCGTCCTACTCGGTTGCAAGTGTGTGAACGGCGCTTTATCTTCTATAATCTCGTAGAGGGACAACAGCGACGTCTGGGACACACAAAAGACAGTCCCGGTGAAAGGGGAGTTCCTGCTTCCCTCTTCTCTCGTGGTGGCCGGAGGCGAGACAGTTATCCTCACTACCTGTCAAGGTTCCTAGACGGGCATTACAAACGAGGTTTTAGCGACATCCACCAGGTGTTCTTTGCTATCGTTTAATTTGTTGTAAATTCTTTTTCGTGTCTTTCTTTAACGGGAGAGTGGTGTGCCTGATGTGATACTGCATCCTTGAACGAATAGACTAAGAAATAAGCGCCGAAATGTCGTGTAGTAATCCCTTTAAGTCCGATGCTTTGGCCATGTTTCAAAATGTACGCGATCTCATGTCAGAGTAATGACTTTGTACCTTGGCGTTTGAACACCTACTCGCCTCTAGTGTCGCTCTATATGTGTCAACACGTAATATGACCTGCGGGAGTAACTCGAAAGTACTCGACTAGTATTCGGAAGAATGCCTTTGAAACGATGGTCGTAACTTCTCCTGAGAGCACTTCGTTCCGAATTTTCGAGATGGCAACTGCTCTTCTGGGAGTGCGAATTACGGCGGCGTTGTCGCATCTCAATCGATTTCTGCAGTATTTTTGTAGCGTAGAAAACCACAGGGGGAAATCGCCACTACGTTACTCGGTGTACTAACAGCCTAGGATAATATAAACCTTTTGACGTCATCCCAGTGAGATGAAGCGAAGACAGCAATTGGACACAAGTGCTGCCTCAGGGTCTCTCGTCCAATCAAAACATCGAAGGATGCTCGGGCTCCATTGCTGAGTTGGCACCATTCGATTGTGATCACGTTTCATGGAGGAAGAGAAGGATGTTCGCGGGCCTTGGTGATTCATTGGTGATCGTACAAACCAGGCATTTTTCTGTCGTCACAGAAAGTAAGAGAGTCTCTCTGCGCCATTTTTTAAGCGATAACTTTAAGGAGCTTCGTGTCGCAGATAATCTGGCCTCGGCGTCGGTGGAACGGGAAAACCTTGATTAGTCGATAGGGTGATAGCGTCGCAGCAACGTGAGCTCGCGCGGGAATTTTATACAACCCACAACGCTCACGTGAAACGTGACGCCACGCGTGCAATGAAAGCGATTTAAACGTGTCATGTAATGCGAACAAATGTCTCAAATTGTTACCCTTTAAAAACTAATTACTTTCCTTTCAAGAAAATTCATCGAAGAATTTTAGGCGGAGCCGAGATTCGAACCCCTGGCCCTTCGGTTGCGACCCAGACACACTACCAACAATACCGCACAATTGTTTTTATTATTATTATTTTATTTTGGTTACGCTTGGTTTGAGAACGACCCGGGGTTTATATGTTTTTGTTTTTTTTTTTTGTTTTGTGTTGTTTCTTTATTTCTTCAACAAACCGAAAGCTCTCCTTATGCCCACTGCCCATCGGCGAATTAGTCACTGAGCGGAGCTTTTGCTACGGTTTTTGTTCTCGACTCTCGTCGCGTGTTTTCGAACCTTTTGCGGCTTCGCGTTTTGACCACTCAGTACTGCGGATATTTTATCCGCTCGAGATGTTCATGGTAAATTTGGAACGCTTGTTTGGTTTAGTCGATTGCAGCAGAAGCGCGACAAGATGACGGCTGTCGAGAGGTTTCACTTCTGGCGTTCTTTGATTGGCCACCTGGCATAGTTGTTTCCAAATACTGGTAGTATATTGCCGCGTGCGGTTATTGTGCTTTCCTTCCACACTAAAAGCCAGGGTTCGATTCCTGGGCGCTACAAATCTTTTGCTCATTCCTGCAATTTAGTGTTCTGGTAAATTCGAGAATCCTGTTGCCTATTCGAGGTCCGAATTTCCTACGCGTCGAACCTTTTACGCCGATCCTTCCAGAAGCCCACGCGTGTACATAAGAGGCTTCGCGTGGCGAGCCAAAGTCAGTTTCGCCTCAGCGTTCGATCCGGTTGTCTCGCCGACTTCGACGCCCGCGACGCTCTGTTGTTATCTTCTTCCTTTTTGTTTTGGGCGCAAGTTCGCCCCATAAAACGTTTAGTTTTCTCAGTTATTCTTTGTTTCATTACCTCTTCATTCGTGACACTTTGTCAAATTAATTTGTTGCGAGATCGTATTATGATGGGGTCTCAGGAAACGATTCGGGGACGGAACTAGTCAATACTTGACGCTATACGTATAAAATACTCGCTACCCAACAGCTTATATTGACCGGAAAATAGATGCCCCGCCGCAAAGTTTTTATGTTCTTCAAATATTCAGACCCGACGGCATCCGGTTCCAGGACAACGAACATGGTGAACACGCAACTCGAGCGTGTTTTAATGTTTAACGTGTCTCTTGGCGGTTGCGTCGTGGCGCGTGCCTTGCGTGCAGCAAAGTACAACTGAAGGTTCTTGTCCCCGAGCCTCCCACAGGGACGCAACACTAAACTCAAGAAACTTTGTGATTTGACATGTTCTCTACCAAATAGAGATAGAAACTCAAATAAGCTTAGGATCTGGCGTGTACGTTCCGCATAAGCTCCCTAACGCATGAGAATGGAGGCAAAATGAGGTGTAGTATCTGGCCTCTACGTTTAAGATAAGCTCACAAACAAATTAATTAAGAATGAGACTCAAATAATTCTATGATCTCGCTTGTAGGCTTCAAATACGATCTCTGTTAAATTCAGATTCATTCACGTGCATTATATATATATATATATATATATATATATATATATATATATATATATATTGGGAGTGAAGAAAGATTAACAAGTGCAGCCGTGGTAACATTGTAAACGAAGAGGAGAGAGAGAGAGAGAGTGATTACTGAATGTATTGCCTTAATTTTAGGGGAAAGGAAAGGGAAAGGTAGACAGTACACAGAGAGCTGATCAAACATTGAGTCCGCCGAAAAAAGTGGCCGCACGCTATCATAGTGGTGAAGGAAACTTGGAGCGAAGTATGATGCCGAGTTTGAATTTTGGAAATGCAGTGTTGTGTATAAAATCTGATTTCCAATCAAAGTTAGAACTATAACAAAGCAACATGGTTTGGGTATATGGCGTTGGAAGCAGATGGTAATACACCGAATCATGGGGTACAGTGTAATATGAGATGGTCATCATTTGAGGACAGGGAAGCTAGTAGTAAGATAGAATTATAACAGAGGCTAAAAGAAAGGGATGGGTACGGTGGACACGGCGAGTTTTTAGTTATTTCTATATGAAGAGCGCTGATACAAATTGGAGAGAGCGAACAAGAAAACTCGGAACGAAGTTTTTGGCCAATAATTGCGGGGGACGCGGTTCAGGAAAAGATAGCGCTAAAGCAACCGAGAAGGAAATACGAGAAGCGGGGATATAGGCTAAATCGGATCTGGAAACGTCTAGAAAGTGAAAGTTGAATATGGGAAGCATTTAGAGACAATTTCAAAAGAAGCACGTTGCTCTTTGAGGCCAGAACAGGAGTGTTACGAGCTAATAGGTACAGAGCAAAATGTCAGGACATTGATACAGTGTGTGGACTCGATGGGGGGGGGGGGGGGGGGGGGGGAGAAGAAAGCGAGACGGCTGAACACTTAATACTCTATTGTAGAGGGCTTCACTCTGCAGTTGTCCAAAGCGATACCGATTTAGTAAAGGCTTTGGGCTTTACGGGCTGCAGCAACGGCAAATTAGACGTCGGTAAACCGGAGATCACCAAGCACGGTTTTGTTTTTCTTTTTCTATCAATCCATAGGGCGGAAAGTGTGCGCCACCAGGTGGCGAAGAGGCACCGCCGTCAGCCAAATTGTAACTTTCGGTTATAGAGAATGGTAAATGAATGTTTGTGCTTAGCATCGATATGGAATTTGTACCACGATGATGGTTCATTAATTTCAAACGTAAAAAAGCCTTAAAAAACTTATTTTTCCTGTATTTTTAATGGTATATTAGTTAATTGTCGAAACTAAAAGTCTCGGCTAGGTGGCTCATGCCACCATTCGATTGAACAGGTTCAACTCCATTCATCCATCCGTTGGCCAGAAGGGCGAACTGAGGTCAGGAGGCGACTTCGCTCTCCCGATCCGCCAGGTGACGGCACGACTACCTGATCGCGTCAGGGGCGGGGCGGCTCGGTTCCACCTAACGGGCACAAAGGCCATAAAAACGGGTGCCGTCGTGAAATCAAGGGGCACTATATTCTATGTTAAAATTTGTGGTCGTGTCCAAGACTCAACGTCCATATTTTCCCCCCATTAAATGATAAGGCGAAACTGCGTCTTGCCGTCATCTTTATTTTTTCGCTTAGCATTTATTGTGTATTTGTCTTTCCCAACCATACTAATTAACTGATGTAGTAAAAATCTTCGGCTCGCGCCGTCCGTCTCTCCCAAGAGTATAAAAAGCATGCCCTCTCTTGACCGCGTTGTGCCATTCAAAACCGACTTGCAAGAATGCACGCGCCCTGGGAAACGTTTACCGTGTCAACAGGTTGCCCGAAGGCGAAATGCGCTAGCAGTGAAAGAATCTCTCTCAAAGTCCAGCTTGGGAGAGTCAACCGGTCGATTGATTGAGCGTCCTCGTGTCACGATGGCGTGCCGCTCTCTCCAGACAGGAACGGCGAGGGCGTCGTGAATCGAAACTCTCGACGCTTCTGACGCCGGTTTCGATCTCGCGTAAAAATAGGCTAGCCACCTTTTTTTGGGGCACCAGAATGTCACGAAAAGAACCCCTCCGAGGTGCGGCGTATACTGCATTGGAACGCGACACGCCCATGCGCTGTTTACAAACAAGTCCGTGCATGCAATGCCAATTCTGGTGCGGGCACGGCGCTTGCTCAGAACCAGATTGAATGTACCTCTCTTCCGCGATATGTTAAACATTATGAAACCTTCTTTTAATTATAGCACTTGTGTGCACGGTTTCAATACCCGAGAAGGGTTCGGAATAGGGAAGTGTGCGAACTCTATGCTGCGTCGGTGAAGTGAGGCTTTCCCACTCAAGCCAGTCTTCAATCCACATGGTTCATCGGACTTTGGAGGATTTAGTGCACCTTATCTTCGAATATTTGTATTATTTTCATTACTAATTACAGAAAAAATATTGACACAGATAGACATTCGTTTTAAACAGATCTGCCAAATCCATATAATTTGTTTTTTCCGCTCAATTTAAAGAGGGCTCAAAGCCGCTAACTCCAATTCATTTGAATAAGGTATGCGAACACAGCGAAAACGACAACGAAGACGTTCACAAGAGAGCGTCGCGCATGGTGGTACAAGTATTTTTGTCGTCTTTAACGATTTTATGTAACACCCCACTTTCCCGTTCAACGATGCTATTTCATAGTAGCCATTTATATGATATATGCTTCGGAGCAGGAACTCATGTGCGAGAAACCAGCCGAAAACGGCATGAAACTCGGAGTTTGGAAATAGTTCCAGTTCATTAGCAACAAAATTGAGGCACGCATTCGTATTTATAGACCATATGCAAAAAGAAGCGCCATCTAGTGTATTCATGATCAACGATCAGATTTCCTCCATATTGGGGGGTTCCCGTACCGACGATTTCGCCCTAAAAACAATAGTCCCGGCAAAGTGTAAGTCGTAGAACTAAAATATGATCACCTGCTGAAACTCCAGTACTAACCCTTCACAGGACGTCTTCGAGAAATACCGTTCATTGACCTGGATGGCCCAGTTCACTGCTTGAGTGACGAGCCTTGCGACCTCGTTGCTGACAATTCCTTTTCCTGAATTTGGCGGCCGTCTTTCTTTTCTTCTTTGATCCGAAACTAACCAGCAACCCATTGAGTGTACAAATAAACTGCCCTAATATCATGAAAACTGAGTTAAATGCAGATGCGCCTCGTCCACAACTGGAAGATGTGATAAACACCCCAATATGGCGGCTCCTAATGGCAAATGTTTTATCAAAATTGTATTTGCGAACTACAGGCAATAAAAATATTACCCTAGTTTGTTGTTGGATTTGTTTCTCGAAAATACCGGGGAACGATTTCTGCATGTTCCGAATTGTATGCGAATTACTATTGATTCCTCGCGCATGTGCCCCGCATGCTGGCGCCTTGTGTGTTGACGAAAACATCGGTACGCAAAACACAAATGTGTTTGGGAAAGTGACGGTAACCGAAACGCTATTCGTGCTTCAAGCTGACATTATTGATGAACATGGCGCTGCCGTTTTCCCGCTCTAGAACAATGCGGAAAACGGACGGAGAGTGATCTAACCAGGGACCCTAATCTGGACCCTTGGCGAAAAAGTCGGCGAGAAATCTGGCGGCTATGATTGGCCGGCGCCAAGGTCAAGTGCGGCGCTGGCCAATCACGGCCGCCAGATTTCTCGCCGACTTCCTCGCCAAGTGTCCAGATTAGGGCCCCAGGTATCGCATGACTCTGTAATGATTGAGCAAGAGAGAGAGAGAGATTTTTTTTGCTTTGTTGGTTTTTTTTTTGTGTATGTTACTTTACAACGTGTGTGGGGAACGTAACCAAAAATATATCTTGCGAAAAACATAACATTTACAGAGATACAAGATAATGAGTGCACCAGAACGCATTTCGATTTTCTAAGTTTTTGTTCATGTCATGTTTGGTGACACTCACTACGCAAACGAGAAATATCAGAAATCTCAACTCTTTTGCACTTATAAAAAGTAGAGGAAACTACTGAATTCAATATGTACAGCACTGTGGAAGTTATATATTTCGCGTCAAAAATTCGCAAACATGCCTCCTTTGACGCTTTGTGACTAGATTTCTGAGCCATTATCTAAACAAATTCAATAGCTACAACATTAAATTGTACGTCATAAATTCTTATTAAAACGTTATTTCTGATGATATATAAGTCCTTGATTTATCTCAAAACCTAAAATTTTTATGTCGCTCAAAACATGTTCTAAAGTACCAAAAAATATTTTTAAGGTGCAAACAAAAAAAAAACGTCGATATTCCTTGAATTTATACTGATAGTTCTTCACCATACTCCCGTGTTTATTTATAAAAAAAATATGGGACATCATTTTGTTTCTTTCAAAGTTACAGCGCTGCAAAGCGCTGTAACTTTGACACGCCGACATATATCTTTGCTCAATGCCACAAACGAGATTATCTTTTGATTCCGTGTATTTTATGATTCGATACATTTTTGTGGTGTATTCGGGTATTCGGTTCAAGTTCAAGTTTTTTACTAGTTAAAACAATTCCCGCATTGCTCGTACTTTTTGTTAATTTAACCAATAAGCCTGTTGTGCCCTTTTATATTGCAAATAGAAGGAGCTTTAGCCGATCTTCTTGCACAAAAGCGGGATGAAAACTTGTAATCGCTACTACATGTTATTTTTTATATATAGTAGAAAGCTAAGTACAGTGGTGCAAATCCCATCCAAATATTTATACCTATATTCGTGATGGGAATATAGGTATAAATATCTATATTCCCATCACCTATACCTATAGGGGGTGGTGCGAATGTTTTAGCCAGCACGCTTGTTATACACTGCTTTTCATGACGGTTGGTACGTCCAGCTGACCAAGGTAAACCTGCGACTTCATTGCTAGACTTTCAGTAAGACGTTCGTTAAGACTAAAACTCTTTGTAATTGTTTATTTTAGTGAAATAAAATAAAAACACAAAATTTAGAAAAGTAAACAAAAATAACGCGTTAAGATATTGAGCGCACTATAGCCCGCGTTGGCAGGAGGGCGACTTGAAAAGTCCGTCTTTTGTCTCTCTTCAAACCAGACTGAGGAATTCCGCGAAGCACTCACCTGTGCTGCAGCACTTCGAACGAGTGCGACAAAACTCCGAATGGTGGCTACAATTAGGGAATGCACGAACTGGAGGATTTTGCCGGATCCTCTTCGGAGATTTGACATCCAGATCTTACGCACTGTTAAAACTTCTCTGCTTCGCTATTTTCTTTTTTGTGTTTACTAAGATAGTCAGCACGAAATGCTCTGGAGTCGTTGTAAAGGCTCATTTACACAGTTGCTTTTGACTGCGTCAATACTGCTTCCGTCGAGTTGTTGCTATGGCGACGCTTACGGCGAGCCAATGGGGAGGTGCTGTGCTGCACGACGGAAGCAGCGCGCGCAGAGCAACTGTGTGAACGAGCCTTACGTCGCTGTCAAGGCTGTCAAGACGTTCAGTCAAGACGTAACTACACGGGACTGGCGACCGGTTCGTTTGTTTATGACCGCAAAGTGCGTGTTGTCTTGCCCCACGATCACTAGACTCCACGGCCTCCCAAAAGTATGACAGGAGAGAGAAAGAAGAAAAGATAATGGCGTTATTAGCTTTTCTATGAAGCAGCGTGCAGAGTAAGTCTAAGCATATGGCAATCAGTTCCTCGGAAAAGAAAAGTGCACTAGATGAAAACAGGCTGTAATTGCGTGTGCTCTGCGGTTCATGCTGTCTCTGGTTCCCGTAAAGCCCCTCTTCAAGTTCACGAGGGGGCCCACCGCCGGCTTCTGGTGTATGCTTTCTGTCTGAGTCGCCTACTGTCTGATTTAGAGCTGATTACATCGACGCCGCTAGTATTGCGCGTGTCGCTTGTAGAGCTAACGGCATTTTGCTGTTGACGCCGGTGTTGTCTCCTGGGGACCCATAGTATGCTGACAAAAGTGTTCCTTATCACCGGTGCCGCCAGCGAGTCGAAGCCATAGCATGTCCCTCTGCAAACTGCAGACACATGGAGACGGTTACAACGGATGCCCTTCACATCTCGTGACTTTAAAATTGGTTTCTTGAGTGATCGCGTGGGTCTCTAGGCTAAGCGGCTTTGCTTTGAAGTAGGGTTGTAAATTGGGCCAGTCGGTAACAGTTGAACATGATGAAATACAGCTTCAGTAAACACGAACGAGGAAGAGGAAACAAACACGACACGGCAAGGGCTGACTCGTAACTGATGTTTATTCTATGAAAAGGAAACAAAAGAAACGTCTTAAACAGATTAAAACACAGCCCTACCAGGCAACAAGAGGCCGCAGAGATACCGCGTTACAAATTGGCACTCCTGTTAGACCCCCCCCCCCCCCCCTCCCCCAAGGCAAGTTATCTTCTTCTCGGATTACGCCACCGATGGTTCACTGACACATCCGTCTGCCAACGAAATAATAAAGAATGCTTAAATTATTTATAGAGTCATTCTGTCTCGTTGTCTGCCCACAACAAATGCGTCACCAAAAGAAGGGAGATATGAACAATCTCTGCAACGTAGCGGTAGGAGTCCCCCGACCGCAGCCCTAAGGGAGTAAGCGTGCTCCCTCAAACTTTCTTTTGAACGCCTTCATGTCTTGCCTACATAAGATCTTTCACATGACAGGGGTATACGGTTGACAACACCCGATGTACAGGTCACAAACGGTTGTTGATGTTTTTTTGTGCACTTGCCTACGTTTTTCAGCGCAAGTATGAAGGCTCTGTATACTCCGACGTCCAGCGTAGCAGACGTGGCGTAGCGCAGCGGACACCGATGCTTATTGGTTGCAGATATCGAGTTCCTTCTCGCCGACCAATGCAAAGCCCGCTTTCTGCGCTACGCTACGTTCGATGCACTTGACGTCGGAGTAGAACAGAGCCTTTACTGCGGTTCATGACGTGAACTAGGGTAGATATGGTATGTTTCATTATCACTTTACACGAAAACTTGTTGGGTCATCGTCCATAGCCATACTTTTCACGCCATTCCGGGCTGCCTCGAAACAACGCGTGAGGTTCAAATCGTGTTACGGCCGTGCACAAATGATCTCGGGTCCCTGCTTCATATTTGTACAAAGACGTCTGCTGAAGAGTTCTCCAGGTTCGTCGAACAGTTTAATTCGTTTCATGCTTTGTCCGGACCACCGCAACTTTGCTCAGCTCTGATCTGTGTTGACTTTGATAGAGAACCTACAAAAACTACGTTTTCGTTCACTAAATAGCTAGTGTCAAATGTCATACTCCTGTCACGGATACGCTTTCCAAGTAGTCGTACTGCATCTTTTTTTCGTATTTTTGACTTATTGACTGCTTCGGCAGCCTTGTGTGTTTTGGGGCAGCAAATTGTTTGCTGCCCCAAACAATTGTGTGTTTGGGGCAGCAATTTGTTTGTCAACAAATAACACTGCGTCCTTCTTTTTTTTTTTCTGTAGCGCTTTTTTGAATGCATTTGTTCGAAGCACCGTTAGCGATCTGTCAGCAGCCGTGCCTATTGGGAGGAAGCGGCGAAGTCGCACTAAAAGAAGACGGAAGAGGGGCCTGGTGGGGGGGGGGGGGGGGGACGTGGCCCTGTCAGCCTGCTACTGCTATCACTAAGGCTCATTCATAAAATACGTCAGGGACACGTGTGCAGTGTCTTCTACGCTGCCCAGTGATTGCAGAGCCAGTAGCTTGTTTGCCGAGCAGAGCGCGGGCACATTCATTGAGAGGCTACCGTCCTTGTTGACTTTATGTGAAGTGATCGTCTCCCGCGTAAGAGGATGTCATTTGGACATCCTCTTGCGCAAGGATGTCATTTGCTATTGAGTTGGGGTTTACATGCCAAAATAAACTGGATTTTGTTGGCTTGAAGCTCACAGGAATGCCAGATATTATTTTTTTTTTCGATACGTCACTTGAAATAATGGTGTTGAGCCCTGGTTGTCATCATTAGCGTGAAGGGAGTAGCACGACGTCCAGCCGTCATCTTTTGGAGGTGTACCACCGTCCTTGCGCATCCTTTTGGTAGGAATCAAGACGTCTGTCTCGTTAATGTCGTCATCTTCGCTCCAGTAATTCATTGTTTAATGACGTTGCATCCTGGTTGTCATCATTCGCATCAAGGGAGTAGCACGACGTCCCGTCCTCATCCTTTGGAGGTGTACCACCGTCCTTGCGCATCCTTTTGGTAGGAATCACGACGTCTGTCTCGTTAATGTCGTCATCTTCGGTCCAGTAATTCATTGTTTAATGACGCTGCATCCTGGTTGTCATCATTCGCATCAGGGGAGTAGCACGACGTCCCGTCCTCATCCTTTGGAGGTGTACCACCGTCCTTGCGCATCCTTTTGGTAGGGATCATGACGCCTGTCTCGTTGATATCGTCATTTTCGGTCGAATGGTTCATTGTAGTGCTGCTTCTTGGATGGTGCCAAGATGCGGATCGGGACCCTGTAGCCAGCGGCAGGCTCTTGCAGCTCACGGCAATGAGTTGTTGACCATTCTCGGCCAGCGAGGCACCAAAGTGCACTATCGCCAATGGTGATGTGTTCAGATGTAAAAAGGTGAGTAGGAAATAATGCGATTGCTTGCAAGAGGAATCAGCAAATCTAACTTTCTATTCTATGCACTTCTCTTTTGTCTTTCTTGTACAGCTATAGACGTTTTCTGCTTCCTATCGTTCTCAGTCACGTGAACTCCGTATCTCCTATGCGGGACGAAAAAATAATAAAACATTTCAAACTGGAATATGCGAGAAAATATAGGTGAGGCAAAACAAGAATGTGTCACAATCACGCACTTTTTGTGAACACCTTCCAGCGGCATGAAGAGATCAAAACGATGCTTTACCGCATACCAGAGGTGACGACATTCAAAATGGCTGCATCCTTGTGGAAAAAAAGTGTATAAAGCAAAGCAGTATAGACCTTTGCATCGCTTATCACTCGGGCGAAGCATCCTGAGCCACTGAGCTGTGGACGCAAGCGCATGGTCCGATAGACCGCACAGCAGATCAACAGCGCATGCTCAGAAGGCGTTCCACAGCCCAGTAGACAAAGATGGCAGCGCGGAGAAGGCGATTTTGGCAAAGGTCTATATACACGAACTCAACTCGGTTACGTGACGCCACGGTGGTGGCACGTTGGGCGCACTTCCGGTGTGGGGCTGTGGGCGGATGTCACCGTGCAAGACATGCATTCCTGTGTTGTTGTTGTTGTTGTTGTTTTAAAAACCTAGACAAAATCCTGCCTTCTCGTCAAAACGCCACGATGGGGGCTGTACCAAAAGATTGTGGAAAGGTTTGAAGATCAGTTTTCATGTGTTTTTTGCCTTCTCCGTTCGTCCGAAAATGTGGATAATAGCCGTGAAAAGGGCAAACCAGACGCTGTCGAACTACGATTGCTTGTGCGGGAAACACTTTGGATTGAATTCACGGATGCTTGTGGTCTTCAGATTTTTTTGTTTTTTTCCAATATGAACGAGGGAAAACTGCCAAGTTGTCCGGACCATCCGCGGATTCAGTGCGTCTTCAAATTAAAACGGCCCCCTGATCGTTCGAAATGTCGTCTGCTCTTTCAAACTTGTCTCCTTTTTGTCGTCTGCTCGTTCAAACAAAAGCGGCCCATACACCAAACGTTGACCCGGTGATTTCGATAAGAAGTAATTGCAAGCCTCAAAAGACTTTTAACTAGGTTCGGTGTAAACAGTGGATACAAAATGATGATCATTGGTACCAGTGGCCATCACCGACTTGTTACGCCTGATTCACTCGGTCTGTTTCCGCTTCCGATTTTCAGTATCGACGTCGATCATCGTGGTTTTGGCGTTCATTCTGCGGCGTTCACGCGAATGTATCGCCGCACGTCAAATTATTTACGCAAAATTTTGCGGCGTAACGAGCCACGATAATTTCGCTCAGGCGACTGAAGTGGTATGACATTTCTATGAGGACGTAGAATCGACAATACCAATACGAAGGAAAGTACGGAGACTCATAAAGACGCCGACAATGTGACATTCTAATGGTTTGTTGACGCGGTACGCGGTGCTTTTTGCCCGCACTCCATTGCGCATGCGTTCGAACTGTCGTCTGCTCTTTCAAACTTGTCTGTTTTTTTGTCGTCTACTCGTTCAAACGACAGCGGCCCGTAGGCCAAATGTTGAGCCGGTAATTGCGATACGAAGTAAGTGCAGGCCTGAAGAGACTTTTAAGTTTGAAGGTTAGTTGTGGTAAGTAGGCTCGGTGTGAACAGTAGATACAGGATGTTGATCATTGTTACCAATGGCCATCACTGACTTATAACGCGCAATTCCGCTTGCGATTTTTAGTATCGATGTCGACCACCTCAGCTACGGTTCACGCTTTTGCAGCCCGAGCGACGTCGCGACTGAAAATAGCGAGCAGAATCTCATCGTGCGAGTCAGGCTTTAGCGCCCATTCTGCGGCGTCCCCGAGGAATGAGACGCCGCACGTCAGATTATTCACGCGAAGTTTTGCGGTGTAATGAGCCTCGTTAATTTTGCTGAAGCCCCTCAAGTAGTCAGACATTGTTAGGAAGACGTAGAATCAACAATTCCAACGCGAAAAAGAGCACAGGGACTCACACCGGCGCCGACAACATCGCCTTCCAATGGTTTGTTTATGGAAGACGGCGAGCTTCTTGCTCACACTCCATCGCACATGCGCGGCGCCGGTGGCGTCCGCTAGGGCCGCTCCGGTTTGTTTGCAAACATGAGTTGGTCTATTAGGAGCCAACTTTCCCTCCTTAAAAATACTTCGGCGGCTGAGCACACCGAAAGTTCCGCGGCACGAACCTGACGTCGCATAGCCGCGTCCGTTGCCATGGCATGCCAAGTACCAGTGTTGGCTTCTTTCTCGAGCCACCAGTTTCATTTTCGCCTTAAGTTTCCTTAAACAAATCTTTGAAATCAGATACCTACAAAACAATACGCAATATTGCGAAGAAAAAAAAATATACCACGCAATTCAGGGATGCTGACCCAGTGTACAACTGCCATAGCCGCAAAATCTACAAAATCATAACGGAGTTGAGAAAATACTTGTGGTCGCGTGTTTGTGCTAACCGTGTCGCATTCTGTACGCATTCACGATGCCTGAACTCTCGCCGAACTGAGGGACACCAGGCGGCCGCCGCTGTTCGAGATGCGGCCAGATGAGCAAGAAAGTAGCACCGACGGAGAGGGCAAAATTGGGCACGGCGCGTTCGAATGGCACGCCGAAACCCGATCTTCCATCAGATATCCTCGAGATGTGGGTCCGGCCCGCCGAAAGAAGTCCCTCGTATATCACCGCCACGGCGGCAGTAGCAGCGGGGTGTAGCGGCCCTGGCCGAGCGGTAGGGGACTGCGCTCCGCGGCGTCGTCGCGTCGGCTCGGCACGCATGGCGGACGCGCCGATGTCTGGCAGGCTTGGTCACCGGCGACGACGCATTGGTTTGATACCAAAACGGCAGAAATCGCCGGAAATTCTAGATATAACCCGACAGCGAGCCTATATGCTTGCTCGTTTCGTGGAGGCGCACGAAGACGTCTATCAATCTTGTCGCGTGGATGCCTCGATTGGCTGGAAACCAGTCCGACATGAAACAAGGCGTTTTGCGTCTGCGAAAAAACACGTACAAGTTTGCTATAATACGAAATCGCAAATATAGGGTTGTGACGAAAAAATACGTGGACAGGAAGGTATACACGACGTTTCGGCCCGCCCGAAGCGTCGTGTATACCTTCCTGTCCACGTATTTTTTTCGAGTAGCACAACCATATATTTGCGATTTCGTGTTTAAGCTCATTGTGCTCGGCAGCGCCCCCCTTCTCTTGGATACAGTTTGTTATACTCGGTTTCATCGATAAGTCAGAGCGCAGCCTATGCCACGCGTCGAAGGGGCCAATGAGGCAGTGGGAAAAGCGCAGCGTCACGGCGTTCGTTCGTCGTCTTTCTATGCGCGGGTTATTAGAGAGTTTTAGGGAACCGTTTTTGCACATCCGATACGGTACGATGGGCCCTCCGGTACGAAGTGCGCATGCGCTTGTCTTCCGCGATCTTACCGTAATGCGCTGCTCGAACCGTAAGGCGCGACCGGCACGACCAATGGCCGACATGGACGGTCTCGCTTGGTTAGCAAAACGGCTATTTCGCTGGCGGAGAGAGCGTGCCGTGGCTTCAAACATGAATAAAATAACTCGTGGTAGTACCTAGCAGGAGCGGCATATGTGATAGCAAGTGCATAAAGTTGGAATCAGCAAATAAGAAAGAAAATACAGACCGAAACGCAATAAGACATCTTCGATGGAAATAAATTAATGTTTAGCAGAGCCAAAGCTCGTCTGCTCAGTGGCGCAGGGGAATAAAGCGTCGATTTCGTGAGCTCGTAGGGGTGCGGTAGTGGTGAGTTCAAATTCGGCTGGTTTTTTACTTTTTTTTTTATATTTCTATTTGTTTTTACATTTTAAGATTTTTATATTTAAAGTTTTTTTATATTGCAAGTTTTTTTTATATTTTTAAGTTTTTTTTTATATTTTAAGTTTTTTTATATTTTAAGTTTTTTTATATTTTAAGTTTTTATATTTTAAGTTTCTTTTATATTTGAAGTTTTTTTATATTTTAAGTTTTTTTATATTTTAAGTTTTTTTTTATATTTTAAGTTTTTTTATATTTTTAAGTTTTTTATATTTTTAAGTTTTTATATTTTGAAGTTTTTTACATTTTAAGTTTTTTATATTTTTAAGTTTTTATATTTTTAAGTTTTTATATTTTAAGTTTTTCTACATTTTAAGTTTTTATATTTTTGAAGTTTTTATATTTTTAAGTTTTTATATTCTTAAGTTTTTTTTATATTTTAAGTTTCTTATATTTTAAGTTTTTTTACATTTTAACTTTTTGATACTTTTAAGTTTTTAATATTTTAAGTTCTTTTTTTCATACAAACGTTGGGATGTGCATTTCGAGCTCTTATCACCCGTTTTTACAGCCGCTTTATGACTGAGGGTTATCTGTAGTGTCAACAGAGTGAGCAACAGCCTTCTGGATCAAGGATCTGGATACTTTTTAGTTTAAAAATTTTGCATGAATTAAAAATTTGTGTTCTAATGCTAATCACATATATTCAATAAAACGAGCCCTTTAAATATTGGGTGATTAATAAATGCACAGCAGTAAAGTTACAGGTTTTCCTGTATTAATTTTTTTTTTTTTTTTCGTGGTAGTACCGTACACGGCACAACGATCGGTTCGCGGGCGTCCGACCGTGATCGTCTGCTACCTTTACCGTAAGAGAGCCACATGAGCGCCGTATCTACCTCCGTCCCTCCGCCTTGTCCTCGCAAGCGGGTTTCAGTGGAAGATGTATCTTCCTACTTCGGGAGGTGTTAGGCCCTAATCCTTTTTTTACTCCGGCCCTTTGGAATGACGTCCTTAAAGGCTTGAACGCGGCGTCGAAAAAGAACTTCTCTTTGCGAGGAGCGAAGGAACGGATTGACCTCCTCGTAACTTTGTACAAGAAAAATGACCGCCTTAACTTGAGAAAACGAGTATGTTTTTGCTATTTTTGTATTTTCTTCGCGATTTAATATTCCTAGTTTTATTTGTCCATAACTTTCTTAATACTCGACCCTGCAGTGGGCTTCGAGGGAAAGACACAGGATCGCTGGCAGACGACTTCGAATGTTGATGATAAGCGCGCGCGAGCGTGTTCTTATTTGTGTGTCAAATCGAGTTTGCTGTCGGCGACTTTTCAGCATATCAGGACGTGGTTGAAGTAAACATCATATTTGGTTGATGTAAAACACCAAAGCTTGCCCACTGAGAACGTATGACTTACAAAACAAGTTACCACGTACGATAGAGGAACTATTTTATTTCCCGAGGATATGAATTGGGTAAACTAAAAAAAAAAAATACGGTGGCAAACGAGTCCCTGACACCCAAATTCTGCCGTTGGTTGTCAACGTCTCCGGGATGCGCAGCGCCGATCGGAGATGGGGCAGATCCTCCTTTGTGAACCTGAACTGCCGTACGACGTCCTCCTCGTCCATCGACGACAAGTTGAACGTCCCATGCCTTGCCGCCAACAAGCGCCTCTCTTAGTGCGCAGACAGTCGTACAAAAGAACGTTTTGTAAATTGTTTTCTCCGAATAGAGCCAACCCCAAGTCATCGTCAAAAAAGATCGAGCGTCTTTGTTGTCGGAAAGCTCGTCTGCTTCTTTAGCAGACGAACATTTTAGAACTTCGCAGCGCCAGTGGCGACACGCCATGGAGCGCCAGGTTTTGTATTACGGAAGCGCATTCATTCCAGGAAAAAAACGGGACGAACTATAGGAAGGTATACATTGTTTTAGGTTCTCTATATTTTTACGATGAGATTTTTATTTGCTTCAGTTTCTGCGATTTGTACAAACACACGCAAATTTGCTGTTCTCGATGAGGCCGATGCAGGTTTCCGTTGCCAGGGGGCGCGACTGTACCGATCGTCTGCTATCGTCTGCAAATACTTTTCCCCCAAAGCCGTTTCGAGGCACACGATCGGTCGACTCGCCCGATCCAAGGTATCGATCGTTTTTGTTTATCGATCGTATTTTGTTCCGGTTCCCTAAAACTCTCTATTAACGGCTGAACCGATCCTGCACATTGCACGTGCCGTGACCCTGCACTTTTAGTCTGGGGTGTGTTTGTACTCCCGCGGACAGTGGGTAGTTTTAGCAAACCGTAATCGTGTTCCGAGTACTGCACTACCAGATCCTTATGCTTTTAAGCGCGCACACCGCGTTCACGATGTTCACCCGGGCACGCGCTGAAAAGCATGCTACAAAGGCTCCGGTGGTAAGGTACGCGGAACACTGTAACGGTTTGCCAAAAGTCCCTAATATGAGCTGAAACAAACGACCCGGCCTTTCCCGGTGTCTGCGGTAACCCGCAAGCACTATTATATCTCGATTTGTCAAATAGTCCCAAGTATGAGACCTCAACTAAGCATTCAATTCCCAGTTCGTACCGCAGCTTTCCAGAAAACTGAGAGGTACTGCGCTAAAGAAACGTGCAGTATACTTTTTCAGCCCATATTGTCCTCGATAGTACATCTTCTAGCCTTTGGCGGCGTTTTGACTTGCGGTGAAACGAAGTATTGTGCAGTACTACTAATGCCATGACATTTTTATGCTGCATCACGCACTGGTGATTGTACAAGTGCACGCCGACACAACGCTCGTCTAAAGTGAAACCGCGGAGTCGGATTACACTTCAGCTAGAAATAATTAAAAACAACGAAGTATTTTGCGTTTTTATTCTTTCAATCTGAAGTAATTCATCCAGAACATGCACGCATCGATTGGGTAGTTGGCGTTGAACGTAATGTGGGAAATCTACATAGAGAGTAGTGGTAGTGACGTATTCAAGACACGGGCAAGAAGGCTGGAGGGGCTCTATGCGGAGAGCAAGCTCGTCTGCTTCTTTTGCAGGGGTTGTGGTGATGTCAGAACGTCGAACCCTGATAGGCGCTTTTTGAAGGATGTAGTGGGTAGACCTGAAAGCACACTGCCTTGAGGTCTACCTACTATCCTACAATCAAAGCCAATCAGAGGTCGGCGTTCTGACGCCACCACAACCCCTGCAAAAGAAGCAGATGAACTTGCGCTCCGCATAGCCACCTTGCTCCTGACATCACTTCCGGTTAGCCTCGAAATCGAAACCAACATTGTCGTCTGTCATCAGTGCCTTGGCGCCATGTTGGAGGCATTCGGCGTTTTATTGCGGCAGCAGTAGTACTGTAGAGCCCTGGCGTGACCTGCGTTACATATCCTCGGACGGCACATCAATGCGCGCGTTGAGTGTCGTCGCACGGCACTTGAACGTCCCGCAAGAGTGCCGTCGGACGGCAGAAAATGCGTCGTCTGCTAATCAATTGCGGTGACTGTGTCAACAAAATTAGTGCCGCTACCAATAGGTTAAATCATTGGATGATATTGTGCAGAACTTGACAGCACTGTAGCCGGTCCTTCAAACTTTTTGACAGGCTACACAGATGAAGAGTGGAGCTGCCGCACAAGTAATTTCGTCTTCTTTACTTGTCCTAGTCAATCGCAAGGAGGTTCCTCGCCTGACACGAAGCGCCATCCGCAAACCCTTAGTTGGTACGAAGCTTTTCTGTCGAGATTGTATACCGGCGCACCCGACGGAGCCATTCATGTCGCCGGCGAACAAAAAGAAACAGCAAAAAACAATACTGCTGGCCGCAGCTCTTTTTTTGCCGCCGACTTATTTATGGCGCAACTGACCTTTTTAATCCTCGAATGAGTGGACAAATTACAGCGCGAACACAGCCCCAAAGCACAGAACACATAACAGCGACAGCGACAGTGCCTCCAACATGGATTCCGGTGGGTTCCGGCAAAATTTCCGATCCGGAAGTAGCCTTGCATCGTGGTTTCGCTGAAGGGCTCTATACTCGACAAACACGAAGTTGGAGCCAAACGTTGGCGGTGCGCGCCGGTTAAACTTCGACGATAAAAGCGCGGCGTCATTGTCGGGAGCGTTCAATTGGCGTGCTCCGTAACTTCGACCCCAATTTTGTGTTTAACGAGTCTAGGAACCCAGGCGAGAAAGGGGGATATCTCAGATACTCCGGCTGGCTAAAGTGCCCAGATATGCACAAGACCGGCATGTTCCACCTTACTTTAATTTCGTCGCCACCATTACCGTTAAGAAGAGACACTTGGAAAAGTGGCTGGCTAACGTTCCAAAATAATGGTTTTTTTTTGTTTTTTTTAGCTTTATTTTATTTCATAAAATACGCAAAAAAAAAGCACGTCTCTTCTTCGTTCTCGCCACACCCTTCCAAGTACGCGGAATCGCTTCATTTATCACGATTACAAAATTCCCCGAACCTCTGAAGGAAAGGCTGCGTTTCCCAAAACGTTATCAGCTTGATGAACTGCCAGCGACTCCAAAGCGGGACGTCAGAAAGAGCACACGATGCAAACAAAAGTGTAAAAACAAATACATTTATATCACATTTTGGACTTTACGTGGACAATGGAGTTAACGATAGCGTTGCGAACTAGGAAGCAGACCAACGCTAAGAAAGGTACACCTTTCATCATCATCGCCAACCTGCTCGCCGCCTTTTTCTTTTCTCCCATCGCCTTTTTTTCTTGATGCTTACGGCGCGGTAGTTCTTCCCTTGCTCCCGCAGGCCTTTCGGCTGCGCAGATCTGATGTCTCGCCCGGACGACCATCATAATTTACGGATGCTCAGAGTTGACAAGGTCGCGGGACATTCTTGGTTCAATCCCTCATCTGTCTCTCGCATTTCTCCCTTTCCCCCTCACCCCCCCCCCCTTTTCTTCCACGGTTGCCGCTTTCTTCTTCCTTCTCTATGCATACTTTACTTATCCACCACTCTTCGTTTTCTTCTACATTCTTTCCTTCCCTCCCCACTTACTCGTAACTTTTGTTTCGCTCTTTTTCACTTTTTTGCTCGCTTACATCGAGGATTTCTTTTCTTATCCGTTTTCCTCGCCAAAGAGACCAAGCAGAAAGAGAAGAGAAATCGACGGAATTTCGGTTCTTCATTAGTCATTCGCGGCGGATTTTTCGTGCATGCTTGGCGACCACGTACCTCGTGTTCTACGAAGCGGCTTTTTCTCGTTCTGTGTATAGCGCTCCTGTGCCCCGTGTTATGTGAACGGAGGTCCCCCTTCTATTTTTCGCGTGTCGCGCCGGCGAACAGTACTGTCGGGCGCGGGTAATGGGCTTAGGTAAGGATCATCGCTTATGTGCTTGGATCAGCCGCCTGACAACCTTCAAAGAAGGCCGACGCTTAATGCGTTTTGTGCGAAGGGGCTGGTGTTTCTTTGTCCTCGCTTGACCACTTATCAAGGGTCGGTAATAAGCGGTAACGGCAAGGGGGAAGACATTTATTTTTCTTCAATAAGCTTCTTGAAGTCGACGAGCTAAGAGATAATTTTAAGACACTTAAAACAAGAAATAAAATGCAGCGAGAATTTTTTTTAGGGGGTCATGATAGAAAAGTGTATCTGCCGTACTTTTTTATATTTATTAAATCACAAAAACGTTGATTCCTAAGTATTACGGGGAAATATTGCGACTGCATTTTATAACCCGTGTTAGATTGTCATCGCGTTCCGCCACTGCCAGCTTTGCGCCTGATTCACAAGTTATAACTTTGGTGCGCCCCCGAGCTTCTCACGAGCTTCAAGTCGTTCGAAAAAGAGTTGATTTAGTGTTTTTGATGACGCTCTCTTAGTTTCTAATTGGAACCATATGTCTATTTTCACCACTTAAAAAGTTGCTTAACAAATTTTAATTAATTAGCCAACTTATCGCGAACATTATCCACCCACATAATGTCCTCCTGGCCGCGTTACTCACCTGCACAAACCGCTTAAGTGTAACGTTCACGGCTTTTGTTTTTTAACAAATCTGTAAACTTAAAAAAATATATATTGAATATGTTTTTTGCTAGGTTATCGGATTTATAATGTCTGTCCTCATTGTATTTTTCAAACTGAAAAACTATACAGGCAACAACGAAACAATAACACCAACGGCAGGCAGGGGTTCACTCTTTGGACTGTAGGATTTGTTCTCAAGTGATTATTAGCAGTTTCATGGTGTCAAATGAATGCTTTGGAAGCTCGCTCCAGCACCCGCGTGCAGTACTAAACAAATGATCGCCATAGCTAGTTTTTTAGACTGCCTGCTACTGACGTCACGGAACTGAAAAGCGCGGGTATATATGAATGTTCGTTTTGGCATGATTTTCACTTGCCAATTTCACAATAACTATAATACTCGAAAGGCATCCACAAATGCTAAAACAGCTAGTTCCTATACCCCTCGTTATGAGCTCAGAGTGCACCGAACCATAAGAAAGTAGCATTTCCTTTGAAAGAGGAAAATATAACCAGCATATATGGTTGTTCTGGAAGTTGAGCTCCAAATCTAGAAATTGTAAAATTATCCTTGTTGATGGCTAATGGGTGAACTTAAGTCTTTGTGCATGATTCAAGAAGGAAGTTTTGAGGTTGTTAATTAATTGAGTGTCATTTTCAACCGGTCGAACCTTTCGAAGAATTAGGTAGTCCTCGACATATCTGAACACGCATTAAACTTAAAGTGTGGTGAGACTTCGGGCGATGACGCGGTCACACTTAGATATGAAAATGTCACAAATGATGGGGGCCACAAATGATCCAATGCAGATGCCTTTCTTTTGTAGATAGGATTTGTTGTGAAAAGTAACAATAGTTGAAGTCAAGTTGAATCAGAGAAGCTCAAGAAAAAAAGTCCACATTGATGCCAGTGTTGTTTTGAAAACTTACTATTCCATTTTCTTCAATACACTGTCTTACTGCTGAAAACAGTTCGGTGTGTGGGATTGACTAGAAGAAATCGTCCACATCAAAGGATACTTCAAATTAATCGATGATTCATTTTACTTTATGTAGTCAATTACAGTCTCAAAATTCGGTACTAAGTAGGGGCCATCAAGGTTTGCTATCGACGCAGAATACAATAAGATAGCCTCCTGCCATGATCCCTTTTCTGTCACTACCACACAAAAGGACAGGGCTCGTGTGTCTTAGCCGTGAAACACATGGTTATATGCTCTTCCTTGGAGGTAGAAATTTGTTTCCGTATTTGAATCAAATCCAGATTACGACATAATTGAGGGGCCTTGGCTTTTACCCATTTAGTCTTGAACCCCGCCAATAGATTCCAGTTTTTATCATTGGCCTGCCTTGCTTTTTCAAGGTACATGGCCATAGGTACTACTACAAATCCTTCTTCTTTACCTGATAATAACAGATTTAAATTGTTTTGCATGAAATGTTTAACAATTTGTGAAAGCTTTGTCTTGTTTCTAAGATTAGGACTCCTTATGAGAAAACCATCCACACAATCATCTATGCAATGAGATCTGTCACCCTCTTGGGCTTTACTCGCAATGTCATGAACAGTTCATAGCATCTATTCGGCGCCGTATGTAGGCGCTGTGCAAAACTTAGGTCCTTTATCCGGAAGATAGCTTATGTCCCCAGGAAAAGATGCTCCCCTTAAAAAAGTAACTGACTCGCTTTGTCTTTCTTTGTTTTTTGGTTCGAAGAACTTTGAGATGACGTCAATGGTTAAATGTTCTTCCTTGGAGGTGAAAATTTGCTTCCGTAATTGTGTCAATTCTGGGTTATGACATAATTGAAGGTCTTTGGCTTTTAATGATTAAGTCTTGTACCCCAATAATAGATCGAAGTTTTTATCAATGACCTATCTTGCTTTTTCGGTGTACATGGTCTTACTTGACTGGTCTCAAAATAATCCTAACCAGAAAAAAAGGACAGACAAGGAGAGTAAGTTACTTTGTTACGGGGAGCATGTCTGCCTCCTGTCGGAGATTTGGTTCTAGGTTTCCTTGGCAGGACGTTTTTAAAAACAAAGTGCGCCATTACAAAGTTGCTTCTGGAAAAAGAACCTAAGTTTTTGCACAGCGGTACGAACGGGATGCTGTCCTCTGTTCATAAAATCGCGAGTAAAGCCCAGGAGGGTGACGGATCTTGATGCATAGATGATTGTGTGAATGTCTTGCTCAAAACAAGAATATCTGCTAAAACCAGAAAGAGTACTAGATAGAAACCCGAATAAAAGACGCCGACCACCAGTTGTGCTGTACATCCACGAAATTGCTCACAATCCAAAGAGTGTGGCTTCCAGGTATGAGGTGCACATTTTGCTCTCAGCACCTGATAAGCTTAAAAAGATTTGCCTCAAGATTAATTTTGAGAAAAAGAAAGACATCACGACCGCGGTGTTAACCATCGTTGGCGGGATTGTCTAGCATATATCTTTTTCCTCTGGAAAAGTCTATGTTGACCAAACGAGTAGGTTGCCTAAATATGAGACTAAGGAAGCACGCTCTGTCCATCGAGTCTTCTCCGGCAGGACATCTAGCAATGCGCGTTCGAGGCTGCAAATGCACCTCCTTGTTTGCACGCACTAAAGTCCTGAAGCGGTTCTACGACAAGCGCTCAAGAAAGCTATTTGCGACTCCGACTGTCTATAAGTGGCGCCACTCATTTTCCAAAATGGCGGTCATATTGAAGGTCGGGGATGCGTGCTGCTATACCAGTTTCTGAGTTCGTATAGTTTGCTGGCTTCACTGAGCGAAATAAACTAGTCCCACGTATACGAGGAAGCTAGGGTGTTATACCCGCTGGTCACTTCTTTATTTGTAAACAAAAACGGTGGTTAGCGTGACATCTATGCCTGGAGGCCCGTTTTAATTCAGGAACTTAACCGAAACTAACTTCTCTTTTGGATTTAATTTCTCTGTTTACATGTTAATTTTGGTTTCTGTCCTAACTCAAGGTGTGCCCCACAGCGTACTTGAGGTAACGGAATAGTGACTTTCTTGAAAAAATCTGCGTTGATATTTGTGTGTTCTTGCATGCTGCCTTTTCTCACTCTAGATAATTGTCATGTGATATAATGAGCAACGGGCACTTAATGGGTTTTGGGGCATTTAGATGATTAATTGCTTTGGCATCATTACCAGCACAAGTATAATAGAATCAATCCAAATTCTACAAAATACCGTCACGGGTGATGAGTTATAATTTGTTCACAAAACGTATAAATTAAGAATCGCTGTTCTCGCTACTAAAACCCAAAAGCAAAATCCGAGTCGAACAACAGAAGTGTGTGTTTTTTAAAGCAACGCGTGACGCATATGACTTAATATTACATCCAGTGTTCATATCTATCCTGATAACGATGTCAGAGTTTTCATATAGCTAAAAAGAAAATAAGATGAGACCTTTCTGTAGATAGTATTGCGGTTAAATGGCGTAGTTTTGTGGTTGGGGCGTTTATTGGGGGCCTCCATTACGACAGTTTGTATTAATAATAACACGATCAAGATATTTTAGTGCTACTAACTGTAATATAATTTGCTCCCTATGGCCTGATTCAAACGCGAAAACATCTATGGCAATCAGAAATCGGCAAATTATCATCGCTAATGCTAATTGCAGCATTCTTAATTAAAAAAAGTTATAAAATAAAAATAAAAACACACAGCGCTGCGTCCGTGTCACTTCTTTCTCTGGTCCTCGTCTTTTCGCGCTGTTTTTAATTCCGAAGTATGTACCAACTCGCCCAAGCCTCAAGTTTTGCAAAAATTGTCTAAACATTCTTAGTCTGAGAGATCCACGTAAAATGACATGAACTCTGGGTAAAGCATATTGTGATAATCAAAGTCACGACTTTTGCCAATCAGCAAAACTTCTAAATTCACCGATTATTCTTCCGGACCAAATGCCCCCCCCCCCCCCCCCCAAAAAAAAAGACTTATTTTTTAGTTACAAAACTACCCCGAACATTTATTTCTTTAATTTAAAGTGCGCCAGTTTTTTTGTTGTTTTTTTTATTTTATTTTTAGGTTTTTAGGTTTGAAGGAACGCCTACCCGCTTGCACGTCTGCTCACGTTTCGTTGGCGTTGGAAAGCCGGTGAAACAGTAATGAGTTTTAGTATTGCGTGCACGAGCGAACGCAAGCACTGTGTGTTTGCGTTAGTGTGCGTGTTCCGCACTGCGCGTGCGCGGAGCCCAATTACGGTCTTGGATTGGCGCATGGCAACGACGCGCATGTGCAGCGTGCCGCACGCAACCCTACCCACAATGCAAGCACTTGCGTTCGGACCGAACAAAACCTGTCGTGACGCGGATTTTTTTTGCTACAAACCCTCTAAGGTCCGTTGGGCAGGAACTAAAAACGAAGGGCGAGGGTAAGACGGGCCGGGAGGAGGAAGCAGACGGAACGCTGGAGAAGAGAGGGGAAAACTCCTTCTCTCTTTAGCGTTCCGTCTGCTTCCTCCTCCCCTCCTCCCCCGCCCGTCTTACCCTCGCCCTTCGTTCTAAGTGGCAACGGACTATATATTTTACAAGGTACAATCACATGCCGGCTCCAGTACTACATTGGTACAGTGAAGAGTGTTACCTGCATTCAGAGGAGACTGTTCGCGAGCTATGATCGCGAGCATTCAATTACGCCTCAGCCGCTGAGCAGGAGAACCAGGGGACCCTTACTAGAGCGCTTCCCGTTTCCGCCGCGAGAGGGTGAGCAACGAGCTGGAGACGCGAAGTCACTCTATCCAAAGGAGACGAATGTCTCAGTGCGCCTTCCGTGACATTATCGACGAAGGGATTGTTTCATTCTAACCACTGTTCCCAAAGCTATGTACACATAACCTTCTTTATATTATTATTTTTTTTGGTTACTTTTACCTGTTTGCCAGTTTATTTTGAAGCTTCTCTTTCTTTTTCGGTTCTTTCTTTTACATAAAGTATAGTAACATTTATTTTGCATTATATTTATTCGTAGTAATTTTTATTCCAGGTTGGTTTTGTCGTCTTCATCGTTTAATTACTTTATAACTCCCACTTACACTTTTGATTCTCTTTCTAATTCTTGTCTATTCAAACGTCAGTTGCTAGTCAGTGCTCGCCCTGTCCTCTTCTTCTAATAGTCCTCGTCCTTAGCGCTTTTTGTGCCCATTATGATTATCCAACTAGCCCAACAGTACATTTTGTGACAAACGAACGAACGTGAGTTGTATAATAAGGACAATGCTTCTAAATAGACATATAGCTCAGAATTCGAGAAAAAGGTTGCATGACCCCTTTAGTGACCGAGCACACATGTAAGACTGTGGCTTAGTCAAAACGAACAAACTTTTTCTAGCGTCCTTTAACGTCGAGGGTCTTGCTTTCTTCGGTTAGTCAATGAAATATCCGAAGGCTGAGCTGGTTTACGCTTGATTCGCGCTGCTGATTTTTGTCGCATTAAAAAGCTATTGAAAATGATGAGCAGGAGAACCAGGGAACCAGGGGACAATATCTGGCAGATGGCGACATTTATCAGTAGCCTACAAAATGCCAAGCCTCTAATATAATAAATACGTGCAGCTTGACGTTCCCAGCCAAAGCGATACACTCACAATTTGCCTGTCTGAAATTAAAAAAAAAAAAAAGCGAAATGGTGAAGAACATTCCGTCGGTGAGGTTGACAAAACTGACATCCGCCGTCTTGGCATCACTGACCCTGCATGTCAGAGAATTTAGGAAGACAATATACACCGCGGGGCTGTGCGTTCGACCGTATTTACAATTAGTGTCCCTCTGCTAGGGAACCAGCACACGTCTTTTGATTCTGACATGTGGGTATACGTGGATTGGGCAACCGGAAATCTAAGCGTGACCTTATCGATCAGGTTTCTAAGCAATATGGGCGCTTTGTTCTTCGGGTCACGTGGCACGCAGCCCCAGAGAAACGTGCCTGTCGCGCACATTTAGAAGTGAAAGCGAAGGGCAGGCGTTCCGTCACATCGGCCACCGTCAAGATGAATCGCATAATACCTGTTCCTAGTTGTCAAACAAAAACCTATCGGAGGCACCATTGTTCCAACCAGAAATCCAGAACGCGCTTTTTTTTTTTTTTTCTAGCCTTTCTCCTTAGACCCCTCTCACATCCTCTTCCTTCTCCTTCATTTTGGTTTTCTTTGTCTCTCTTCGTATATTTGCACGGCGTTTTCACCCGAGGTTTTTTCTTCTGTAATTCTGTTTCTTGTCACGTTGCTCCGTTGTTCCACCAAGTCAGGGAGTCTGTTGTTGGTTTTCACGTCAGAAGAAAGAAACGCCGACGCTGCCGATTTGTTGCATCTGTCAGCCTACTTTTTCAAGTCGCCTTGTGTAACACTTTGGCGTTCTTGTAGGCGGCACCGGATGCATCCCCTGAGCGAAGGTGGTGTGTCTTCGACGACCTAATGTAACAGTGATCCCCCCCTATAGTATAGATCAATCGAAACAAGAGTTCGCAGAACGGCAGACCGTCACTGCTGGATCGAAAACTACAGCAAAAGCTCGTACTTCGAACCGCCTCCTATAAATATCACCAAACTTAAAAAAAAAAAAAAAAAAAAGATTGCCGGATAGACTAGCCAGAATGCTACATTAACCGGTTTTTATACTCTTGCTTGGCATGCCCGCGATGCCGACGGCCCAACGCGTAGGCAGAGAGCTCAGAGGGCAGGCGGAGTAAGGGGGCTCATGAAATTCAATAACGCCGACGCAATGAGGCGGTTTGAAACTCGCGTTTCTTTTAACCTCGTTCGATTCTTTTTTTTTCTTCTTTTTATCGTCTTGCAATTGAGGCGTTCCTCTTCTCTTACGAGAAAAGTAGCGATACAAAAAGAATGCATTGGCGGTAATGGGCTTCACGTTTGAAGTTTTCGAGGGGGCAACTCGAAATTGGAACGAAATACAAATCGAAGAACCGGTAGCTGGCAAGATGTGTACAACATTACACCGAGCCAGCTCCTACGTGTCCTGTTTGGGGGTGTGTGGTGACTTTCTGCATTGTGAAGACATGTGAATGCACTTTTGAAGGGGGCGTCGACGCAGTACCATTTGGATTGCAGCGCATGCTTTTTATCAATCCGGTAGCTCTCTTTGAAAGATATCGCTTTTTTTTTCTTTGTTTTAAATTCATGCATATCTGCTGCAAGCTTGGTACCGCGTTATAATCACGCAATCGCCACTTCAAGATAGGACTAAAATAACTGTTTTTATTGGGTGTTTTATTAAATAATGACGAAGGGATTTGTTGGACAAGTGAAAGTACGTAACGGATCATGAGAGCAAGTTTTGGGATCAGAAAATATGGTCGCAAGTTGCGTTTTTAGATCCATAAATTTGTCCCATGGATTTCCAAATTCATAAATGAATAGAAACAAAATTTATTCATATCGTTTAATTTCACTGAAATGTAGAAAAATGTATTTTTCCATTTTCACAGAATTACAATAGGAAAACTTTATTATTCCCACTTTGTGAAGAATAATGAGTCACAGGGAGAAAACAGCAGATGGATAAGACCCCGGAAGGTTTCGTTTCTTGGCTGTGAATAAAATTGTACTATTTAATTTTATGCAATTTTATTTTAATTTAGATACTCGCGATTCCACGCTATTACATTCTCCGGGAGTATTACGATATTTTCTTTTATTATACGGGCTTTATATATTGAATTTAATATAAATTCAAGATCAAATGCAAAGGTTGTCCACAAAACACAACACAATGCAAAAAACGTTTCAGGCGTAGGAATAAAAATATTACGTTCTCAAGGCACCAGTAAAAATTAAGAAATAGTGTTTTATTTCCGCCTTTTAGTATTTTAAGAATATAACGATACATGCACTTATTCTATTGAAATCATTTTTATAGCACTCTGCTGAGGGCCCAATGTACTCGAATCTTAGGAATGTGATACAAATAAGCCACATCTCTCAAAAACACATTCCTGTAAATAAATGGACCCATAGCTGTAGTTTCTGCTTTGTGTGTGTGCGTGTGTGTGCGGGGGGGGGGGTAATTTTTTCTTTTAATGCGAAAGCATTGACTGTCCCATGGAGCACCGCCCGCGTTGTCTGTGACCGCGAAAAACGAGCAATTTATGGTAACTACGTCTACTGTTATCAATATTCTTGTGTTGTAATTATTCTTTGTCAAGAGTTGTGGCGGGACAGAAAGGCAGTCCGTGAGGGCGCGATGATGTTTCATATGCCACTCGATTTCGCGTTTCTAACTTTGACGAATTGGCCGCTGACCGAAGTCGCCTAATAATACCAATTATTCGACAAACGTCCCTTGACCAACTGATTACACGTTTCATTTTACTTCACACGTCTTCGCACACCCAAGCGGAAAGAGACTTACAATGGCGTTCGCAACTCGCATATTTCTTTTCTCTTAACTGTAAGTTGGCACAACACCACGCTTAGACTTGTCTGAGCGTATCATCGTTCGCTAGAACCCATGCGTGGACTGTGTGAAAACGCCGAACGTACAAGCATCTGTACTTGCTACGGGATAAATGAATTCCCGTTTTCCCTCAGGCATTGCGCAGCAAAAGCACATTTGGAATGTGTAGGCACGGGCGTTACCGCCAGACGAATATTGTCACGAACGAATAACAGACGATGAGGCAAGAGAAAACGGAATGAACTAAAGATTCAATGCTGGTGAACTTGTGCCAGAAACGAAAAAGAAGAACACACGTCATGAAGGCAGCAGCGAGCGTCGACGGAGGCAGCGGCAAGCGACGCTGCTTCGGCGTAACAGCTAGCTATGGCGAGAGAGAATCGGTGAAGGAGTCGGCAGTACGGCGCTCGGCTCTTTATCTAGTACGCTCGTCATCTCAAATATTCAACCTAGATTGTTCGGGAAAGAGCTAGGGCGAGACTGACTAGTCAAGGTCATTCTGGACTCTTTATCTTTTACACTCGGAGTAAGAGGGGACGCAAATCTTCTAGATGAACGCAGAAGCGCATCTTCTCGATCATGCACGCCGGCAATTTACTTCTCCCGTATCCCTGAACGTTTGCCTTGCTTTGTTCGTGTAAACCTTGAAAGCGGAATACGTTTTTTTCATTATTATTTAGCAATATAAAAAGGTAAAAGATGAGTCACTGGGCGCACACTCTAAGACATTTGAACTGGATCTGCCAAGTGCTTTGCGGTAAAGTGGATGCTCCAAATTTTTAGAGCGCAGCTCTTAGGAGCCCGTTTCCGGCTTGAGCGGCGTCGGCGTCGCCGTCGGCGTAACGGCGCGTCACCCTCGTACCCCTCGTGAAGGTTACGAGGGTTACGAGGGTTACTCTCACGAGGGTTACGAGGGTTACCCTCACGAAGGTCACGAGGGTTACCCTCACGAAGGTCACGAGGGTTATGAGAGTTACCCTCACGAGGGTCATGAGGGTTACCCACACAAGGGTTACTAGGGTTATGAGAGTTACCCTCACGTGAGAGTAACCATCGTAACCGTCACGAGGGTTACGAGGGTTACTCTCATGAGGGTTACCAGAGTTACCCTCACGAGGGTTATGAGAATTACCCTCACGAGGGTCACGAGGGTTACCCTCACGATGGTCACGAGGGTTACCCTCTCGAGGGTCATGAGGGTTACCCCCAGGTCGCGTGACCCTCCGCTGAGGTCACGTGACCCCCCCCCCCCCGCCGAGGTCACGTGACCTCAGGGAGTCGCCTATCCTTCAGTACCCTACCATCCTATCCCTCAGTGCCCTTCCATCCTCCTCCTCAAGAGCTGCGCTCTAATCCGGCGTTACAGGGTGTTGTAAACGGCTTTCATTTTTTTATGGCTAATAGCTAGGACTGACCACCGCTTCATCGTCCACCTCGCGTATCATCATTAGACTATGTTTAAGGCACAGCCCGGCCGGCAGCGGCTGTTTGTCATCTTTATACTCCGGAGGCTCCCGGACGGAAAACAAATGGGGACCCTGTGCGTGCTCCCATACTTTTGTTCTTCCCCACTTTCTGAGTTTTACGGAACAGACACCATCTCCCTCGTTTCTGAATAATGTTACGAATATCTTTCATTAATTTGTTCGAATCGGAAGTTTATTTACGCAAATATATCACACTAAGGGTATCCTTTTATCATGTGATCTATACCAAGCAACCAAAAATTGGGTAATCTTTCTATATCATTTCTACCCACAAATTTATGACACGCCAAAAACTCAGCGTCGCAAATATCACGTCCGCTGCTGGCGACATTGCTTTTTTTTTTGTCTCTCTTTTTTAAATGTTTAAAAAGTTGACATATACAAAGAAAAGAAGGAAAAAAAAGCGTGTAAAAAACAGCCGACATCTATACCGCTTCATTTGGAGTGAGGAATACAATGCACAAACAAACCCTCAGGAAAGACAATGGCTCGCGTTGGATTATTGCTGAACTCGCATCAGCTTCCACGGGGGCTTCCCCATATCCGCGAGCATTACTCAGCCATTGGTCAGCCACAGGATTATCCCTCCCGCGTCTCGACCACCCTGAGAGATCCCCCACCGGGGCTCACTTTCAGCAGAGCTCCGTTCCCAACACCCACCGCAGGACGGGCGGAGGACATCGGCCCGCTGTGCATTTCACGGGGATCAAACATTTAAGATTAAAGGCGCCTCATTATTTGCATACCGTTGGCCAGAGCCCCCCCCCCCCCCCCCCCCGGTTCCCATAATCCCGAATCCCGGTTCGGGATATCCCGAGACCCAGTTTTAGTCCTTAATCCCCGAATATCCCTGTTCCCCCTGCCACAGTCCTCCCCTCCTTTGCGTTTTCGTATACGCCGAGTCCAGTCATCCCGCATTATTGCCTCGCGCGCGAAACTCCGAGGCGGGAGAGTGCGCGGGCGGGAACTGGCAGGGTGTTCGTGCGTTGGCGCGAGCGCATGCACGTACTCGAGCTCGTGCGTGCGTGTTCGTATGTCTGTGCGTGTGCTCGCGTGTGTCACCCGTGAATCATGGCGGCGTCCCGCGCGCACACACTGGGAATTTGCCCGTTGCTGCACACCGCTGTGACTGAACAATGGGCGTTCAAAAGTCACGTCACCTACACCGTGAAAGGGAGAGAGAGTGAGAAAAAGAGTGGGGAGGGGGAGAGGGAAGAGGGCTGGCGATCTCCAACTGAGCAAGCTGTCGCCCAGAGTTCAGTCCCCTGTCGTGACCCTGCTTCCATCTATTCGATGTCCTTTTTTTTTTTTAGTTTCCTCGATTCCACGCGCAACTGCGTGGTCTCGGTGTTCCAGATCCCTGAGTTTTCTTCCCTAGTGTCGTTCCCTCTCTTTCCTTTCTTTTTCTCTCCGTTCCTTTGTTTCCTCTGTCTAATCTCTCCCCGCGCTTAGGGTGACGTCAATGTCCACCCCCGAAAAACGTTTGATCCCTTCAGCAGCCCAATACCCGCTGGATGTGCGGGACACAGTCCACTGGCTGATGTCAGAGAGCGGTTAAAACACGACTATACACTAGAGTTTCTAGTTTTACTTTTATTTTTCTCTTACCAGACTTTTTTTCTTTTTTTTCGTGTGAATGCATTTGTTTGTTTGTTTGAAGGAGCAGGCATGCGGTTCAGTAAGCGTGTTATGCAACCCAGATATGCTGTCAGGTTTGGTGCTTCCTTAATATGATTCATATGTTTAGGAAATAAAGGAACTTAAACAAATCCCTACAAAACTAAGGGCCAAATGATCCATATATTGGAGCCTGGAATGTACATGCACTTTGCAAACAACCATTTAGAGCACGCAACATTAGTCCAATTGACAATTTTCCCTCGTGTTCCTAAATCAGGATCAATATGAAGATGAATATACTCTCGTACGAGTCTGCAGTAGAAAATTGATCATCTCAAATTGTGCGAGGAAAAATTGTTTGGGTTATCAGAAAACATTAAACAAAATTGATATTTTTTCAAGTTCTGAAGTAAAATAACGCAAACCATTAAGTTTAATTTCTTAGCTTCCAAAATGTTTGAGTGACAGCAGAGGCGGTATATTAGAAAATTGGCCGATCATCACCGGTCGTCTCGAGATACAGACATTTTATCGGCATTTAAGATCACTGTACATGCGTTTTTACATTAATTTAATTAGTTTTAATAACTATGATAATATTTCTCGCTTTGTGAAATGTTTCAGAAGCAAATCTCAAACTTGGAATATTAATTTCCAAACCTCGGACTGCACTAGCTCTTTGTGCCCTTGGGGCTATGTTGGAAGCAATTTATAATAATAATAGTAGTATGGCAGTTAATGACGGGAACGCGTAAAAATAAAATACCTACAAAATAGTTTGACATGCTCTCGATCTCAGTACGCTCCGCGGCCTTAGTAGGGAATTACACATAAAGAACGAATGATTAAATAATGATCCCAGTAAACACTAACAAAATAACAATCAGCGCCATAATAATTGCACAATATCCATGTATACACATTTTCCACAAGGGCGCAGCCATCTTGAATGTCATCACTACTGGTATGCGGTAAAACATCGTTTTGCTCTCTCCACGCCGCTGGAAAGTGTTTACGAAAAATGCCTGGTTGTCGCACAATCTTGATTTGCCTCGCCTATATTTCTCGCATATTCCAGGTTCAAATGTTTTCTTATTTTTTCGTCCCGCATTCCAGATACAGAACCCACGTGACTGAGAACGGCAGGAATCAGAAAACATTTATAAGAAGAATAAATCTAAATTACGAAGGATCGTACTTCACCTCATAGTTAACTATCTGAAAAAGAACACCAATAATACAATAAACCTATTTTTGGTGGGAAAGGGGGGGGGGGGAGGGGGGATTTGTACTTTGGCATAGCAGTGTGTAATCAACACGCTGGAATTTGCCAAGAGTGAAGATTACCAATTGCGTACGTTACGACGTGTCGCAGTCGGCAATCTTATCAAGAAAGGAGCCTCACAAGGGAGTTTAGCTTAAACGTTGTAAATAGCGCAATTGTAGATATGAATTGTTATGGACAAGAAGGCGAAACCTAAATAGGGTTTTTGTGTGTAAAAAATTACGAAGGTTTGCGATTGCATTTTTCTTTTTAATTGTGAACACTTTTTCGGCGCTTTTCACCAAGGATGTCAATATGAGATAGGTCCAGCTGAACGTTTGGAGATATACGTATATAGAGAAAACCAACAGGGATATTCTGAAATTAATGGACAAACAACTGTACACTGATAAGGACCTTCTTTATCCTCCTCTACTTTGTATTTTCTACACTCATTTAAATATCTAAAACGCGGAACTTGATCTTTATATTCCCGAAACAACAATCTTGCGTTAAAAAAGAAATATATATATATATATATATATATATATATTTTTTTTTTATGAAGCGTCATGGATGGGGCACAAGCACAGACATCGGCTTTCCCTTCAACGGCCAGCGCCTCAAGTATTTCCAGCGTAAGCTTGTCTGTTTTTTTCAACGATGTTGATGTTACATAACATTGCAGTGCATTGGCACCCTCGACAATGAACTGGCCGGTGTCCTCCTGCAGAGATTTTTTTCGTTGATGCAGCATGCTCTCGCGTCTTTTCAATAATGCATCGGCCAGGTTGCCCAAGAATTTACCGCATGTTAATGCCACGTTCTGTACGACTCCTTTTTCATGTGTGGAATATTTCGTCTTGTGAGCGGTGCTACACTTTTCCTTCGTTGTTTGCTCTATCGGTTTACCTTGCGGTAAGTAAAATAAGCCTTACTTGGCACAAAACACACCACATGGAAGATGTCGTGGATGTAGACCACTACTCTTAAGGGCCGTTCACACTCTTGCAACCGAGTACGACCGAGAAAGACCAGACCGGTTTTTAAGCCTCTTACGACTTCTTAGGACGAGCTCCGCTGCAGCGGAGCTGGTCGGAGCTGGTCCTAAGCGATCGCAAGAGGCTTAAAAACCGGTCTGGTCTCTCTCGGTCGAACTCGGTCGCAAGAGTGTGAACGGGCCTTTATAGGTTGGCGAGTTTTCTATTTGTTTGGTCAGTACGGACCAGGTTCTCGCTTGATAAGCTCACAGATATTTTCACAAACTAATACCAATAATGTATTTCTGTATCCAGCGGCGTCTAGTCTGGAAATTTATGCCAAAACCTTCGCTCGACCTGACTCTTTAAACGGAAACAGAAGAGGTTCTTGAAAGAACCTCTTCTGGTGGGCTCGGCGAAAGCGACAAGAGCACGATGTCAACTAAGACAACGCTCTTTTTTATACAGGTTGGTCACAAAACCTCTCTTTTTGCGAGCAATACTCTCACGCTCATTGTTGTGCCATGCCCACAAACTTGTATTGACATTGCGTATGATTGTTTCTATGCATGCAAATTACTTGTTTGCGGTGATGTCGAGACCAATCCTGGCCCTACGACTGAGGAGATGTTTCAACAAATAATGAACGGACAGAGTGCAATCCACAAAGAAATTACAGAGTTAAAAACACAACAAAGTAAAACTGAAGTCATGATAAGCGGAATTAATGCCAGGTTTGTTGAATTTGACCAAATTCTTCACGAGCTCAGGCAGAAAACGGAACGAGTTCAGGCACTGGAAAGTAGCCTCGTAAATCTTGAAAGGACTGTTCTTTTTCAAACTCAGAAAATTACAGATCTCGAGGATCGGAGCCGTCGATCAAATCTAGTCGTTTACGGGATAGCAGAAACAGAAGATGAAACGGAAGCACAGCTTAAGAGTAAAGTGATCACAGAGGTCCTGAATGGCATACTAGGTGTAACTTGCACTTCCATTTCAAGGATTCACAGGCTCGGTAAACCTAGTGACAAAAGGCCTGTCATCTTGTTCTTTCAGGACTATAACAAAAAACAAGCGGTACTTCGCAATGCCAAAAAATTAAAAAATACACGGATATCCATTTGCAACGACTATTCACCAAGCACGTTAGCAAAACGTCGGGCACTTTGGTTGAGCGCTAAGACCGATAAGGACCAAGGGAAAAAAGTGTTTTTGGTACATGACAAGCTTCGTATAAATGATGACTGGTATATCTGGGATGACGTCGCAAACTCCCGTGTTCAGCTGCCACCATTACAACCACGTTCGAATGAATGACGCCCATGTACTCCAGAATCAAAGCAACTCCGCATTTTAAACATAAATGCACGAAGCATTGTGAACAAGGTTAACCAACTGGAACTTCTCTTATTGAATTATGATCCCCATATTACGGTAATAACGGAAACATGGTTGCACGAGGACATTAATAATGATAGTATCATTCCACCATCCTACAGCATATTCCGCAGAGACCGCCCATCGCGTGGTGGGGGGGGGGGGGGGGGTTGCTGTAATACTGAAAGATAATATTCATGCCGTGCTTTTAGATCAGATTGAAGAGCATGAAAGCTTATGTTTAAAGCTGAATTGCTGGGGTAACACAATTATCTTGTACGCTGTTTATAGACCTCCCAATTCTCAACCAGACTTCCTAAACCAACTGTACAACCACATATCCTCATACCGGAACAATAAACTCGCAGTTTTTGGGGACTTCAACCTTCCGGGTTTTGATTGGGCCAATTTGTCCGCTAACTCATGTCAGGACAGTGAGATTGTTCTTGACACTATGTTTGCCTATGATCTACAACAGGTTGTAACCGAAAACACGCGAGAGCAGGGCTCGAGCTGCTCTATCCTTGATCTCGTTTTTGTTAGTATATGCTTATCTGATTATACGGTCAGTGTTGAGAGGGGGATCTCGGATCATAAACTTGTTTATTTCTGTTGTACTTTAGCGAAAAAGTCACCTGAACGGAAAAGTGTAGTTAAGAAAATTAAAGACTTCTCAAAGGCCAATGATGAGTGTATTCTGGACTATCTGGATTTGGCACTTGATAGTTTTAACGACTCAGACGTGCAAGTTTTATGGAACAAATTTAAGGTTATTTGCAACTACTGTTTGGATAACTTTGTCCCCAGTAAGAAAAAGCGTGTTAATAGGGCTAACCCCTGGGTGAATCGGAAAATAATTCACTTAAAGCGAAGGATTAAACACCTTAAAAAAACTAAACGTAGAAACAACGGTCGCCTTCAGGACATGCAGGACGAGCTAGGACGGCACGTTCAGCGGTCTCGTGATTATTATTTTTCTAATACTCTGCCTAATTTGATTAAAAACGACCCTCAGAAGTTTTGGAGCTACCTAAGCAACAAAAGAAAACCCATCGACCAAATATGTGTTGACAGTACAGTGATAGATGACACCATAGTGATCGCTCGTCATTTTAATGGATATTTCCAGTCAGTTTTTTCTGACGCTGAAACGTACGAGTGTGAAAATCATGAGCCGTCCTACCTGAATGCTGATTGCATATCGCTTGCAGGCGTATTTTCCATGTTATTGAACTTGAAAACGAAAAAGTCACCTGGGCCTGATAAGATACCCAATGCCTTTCTGCGTCGTTTCGCGGAACCCTTAGCACACTTCTTAACAGTGATATTCCGCACGTCATTTTTATCGGGAGTTCTGCCGAATGATTGGCTCTTAGCACGTGTTGTGCCGGTGTTTAAAAAAGGAGACCACTTATCTCTGAGCAACTACAGGCCAATCTCGCTTACGTGTACATCGTTTAAGTTACTAGAACATATAATTTCAAATATGGTAACTGACTTCCTCGATAAAAATAACTTAATAACCGAGTTTCAACATGGATTTCGAAAGGGCTATTCAACAGTGACACAGCTAGTTACCACGGTGCACGAATTTGCCTCTACTTTGGATAAATCTGGTCAGATAGATGCCGTATTCATAGACTTCAGCAAGGCATTTGACAGAGTGCCACATGGCAAACTGCTTTTTAAATTGGAAAGTATTGGTCTTGACTCAGTCATCGTTAAATGGATCGGATCCTATCTACATGGTCGTAGACAGTATGTCGAGGTTGGTTCTGGTTGCTCAGAGATGCTTGATGTGACTTCCGGTGTACCCCAGGGAAGTGTCCGTGGGCCACTATTTTTCTTGATATACGTCAATGATATTGTTTCTGTTGTGGACCCAGGAGTGAACATTCGTTTGTTTGCGGACGATTGTGTATTGTTCAAAGATGTTTTGTGTAGTAATGACCAACTCGCAATTAACTCAAGCTTAAACTCTATACAAGACTGGTGCTACCAATGGAAAATGAAATTGAATCTCGAGAAAACTGTCTTTCTTAGAATCATAAACAAAAAAAAGTACCTCTCCTTTCAGTACAAAATAAAAGATTATAACGTCTCTGAGGTAGACCATTACAAGTATCTAGGGCTGACAATTGATAGGCATTTGGGCTGGTCAAAACGCATCGACAACATTAAATCTGCTGCTTTTAGAAAGCTAGGCCTCATTAGACACAAGTTGAAAAATACACCCCCTAACGTAAAATTGTTAGCGTTCAACACGCTTGTGAGACCTAAACTGGAATACGCCAGCGTTGTATGGGATCCCTTTACCAAAAAAGACATAAATAAATTGGAAAGGGTTCAAAGAAGGGCAGTCAGATTCATTTACGATAAGTTCAAGCGATCAGATTCTCCCTCCTCTCTAATGCAGATAAACAAAATTGAATTGTTGCAGGAACGAAGGCAAATAGCAAGACTAAAGTTTCTGTCTCTTCTTGCAAATGATAAGCTATCTATTAATCGCCATGCATATCTAAAACCCATTGCTACGAGACAGACCAGACATCACCAACCACATTCACTGACTCCGTACTTTGCTCGCACCAATCTTTTCAAATTTTCCTTTTTTCCAAGAACAACCAATGACTGGAATTCTCTGCCCACTGAGTCACTTCCTTCTTCCTGCCTCATGACCGTATAGGTTTTTACTAGTAATGTGTATCTTGCTCTTGGAGGCTTCTTGTCCTGTATTTTTGCATTTGTTATTTACTGTATATTTTAACCTAGTGGCCTTTTTTGATATCTTTTGTTGAAGACTGTTTTTTGTCGTGTATTTTATGATCTGTATTCACTCCTGCTTGGACCATTTAGGTCCGCAGTATGTCATAAATAAAATAAATAAATAAACAAGCTAGGGGTTATTTTCAGCATATCTTTGTCTCGTGAATTTTAATATGACGAGCATTTCATCCGAGCGTATCAATAGACTCCAGAAAAACCGAAAAACCCTAACCGCTGGGTAAGGCTTGTTGAAAGCGCGAAAACGTTGAGATCTTTTTAAAATACATCATGATTCCCTCCTCGCTCTCGTACCGGACGCGGTGGGAAAGACGGGCTTCAGCACTATTTTGAAAGCGCTGTTCTAACTACTTGGATCATCGATCTGAAATATAATTTTGATAATTGTCATCCTAGAAGCCATATAAACACAATTTAAGTGTGTTTTTTTTTTTTTTTTTTTTTTTTCAAAAACAGAATTGCTTTAGTTTTTCTTTCCGGGCGGATGTAAGAGTCGTGGTTGCAACCCTTCTTTTCGCAATTTTTTAGCGTCCCAAGTCGAATGCCCAACATGCCCAGCTTCAATTTGCAAGGCCGGATTAAAGAACCTTACACGGTCTTATCCACGGGAAGCCCATGGGCGAAAGAAAGTTCCAGGCAGCTTTGTTCGAAGCACTTCATCCCATACTTTAGGCCTTTGTAAGATTGCTCTGGAACCTCCGTGTTACACAAAAGATTAGAAAGTCGTCAACATATCGGGAAATCGCGTCAATCTTGGGATCCTTGACAATTTTTTTGAATGGCTTTTCTGTTCATTTATCTTCAAACGTTTCATCTTCTTTTATTTATCTTTAAACGTTCAGACGGCTTTATTTCTGATCCTGACCCAACTAGCTCAGCTCCAACCTGTCATTAGATATGTTAATACGTTATTACCGGAAATCTTGAAAACCCAAACTCACATATTGAACGACCTCAGGTTCATTATTATAAAGTAAGACACGCCATTGAGATAATCAAGACATAAATATACGAAATTCAACGTCATTTTTTCTCCTGAGGACACTTTTTGTGTGTACGTTGTCGACTCTTCACTAGTCCAGAAACACCTTACTGACCATATCTGCCCTCTAAAAACATGGGTTCACTTCCCGGCTGATATTTACAAACAACCTTGAACTGCGCTTTACTTCATGCGGAACCGCTCAGGGTCACATAAATTGAATCGCTTACGTGTTTCTTTTTTAATGCGTTAGCATTAGAATGGTTGTTCTTACGAAAACCCGGCGATGTCTTTCGTTTGTCAGCGCCGGGGAGAGATGGAGAGGAAGAGGGTGTACCTGCGACGCTCCCGTTGGTCCGAAGACCTTACGTCTGCACACTTCAACCTCTCCCTCTCTCCCGACGCTGACAAACTGACAGACACCGCCGGGTTTTCATCAAAATGAGCCCTTTCGTTTTCGTCAAAGTTACGAGCAGAGCTGGTGCGGAGCCAGTGAGGAGAATCCGCCGCGGCGCGGTGGAATGCGGGCGTGCTTAGCTGCCGCTCTGCCGTCGCCGGTTGTTCTTCGCTTTGGGTCTCCATAGTAGCGGTGCGTGGGCTGTGATGCGTGTGTGTAGCTAAAACGATGGATGCGGTTCCCTCCACGAGTGATATAGATGCAGCTCCTTACACAAGTGGTATGGGTGTGGTCCTTTCCCCAAGTGGTATGGATGACCACATCCAAGGGCGTCGACGAACTCTGACAGACAGAGTACAGAAAACGGGTGAAAATGTTACAGGAAGATTCATTGGCGGTATCTTAGGGAATGCGTTACCTTGACCCTTGGGAAACGTCACACACGTCCCCCTTTGAGACATGCTAACACTGACCCCGTAACGAGGCCAAAAAGAAGCAGCAAAAAATAGAGGAAGCAGAAGAGGAAGCCAATTGAGAAAGCCAAGACAGAAAAGTGAAGGGGTCAGTGTCAGCGATTCCCAAAGCATGACGTTTGTGGCGTTTCCCAAGGGTCTTGTTAACGCATCCCCGAAGAATCCACCAGTGAATTTTCCTGTAATTTTTAAAACTAGTTTTGTTTACGGTATTATTGGAGAAAGCAAGGTACCCGTAATTTTTGTGTTCTTTTTTCAGTTTTTTGTGAACGTCAAACATACAACGTGGTACAGAAAGAGAGAAGTTAACGTTTTCGGAGGAAACACCGAACACGGCGGCGCAAGACGATGATCAATTATCAAAAGACTACACTTGACATTTGTGGCCTGCGTGCTTTACCTTTGTGGGAACCACGTGTTCCCCGCATCCCTATCTAGGCCTAGCTCAGGAAGGCCGTGGACGTCGCCATGTGGGGGCGCGTCCCGGATGCGAGGGCGAAGCCGTATTGAGACATGTACAAGTTACTCAAAAAAAGTAATTAAGTTAAGTTACTGAGTATTGACGTCAAAAGTAATTTGAGTAGACTAGAAATTATTCAAATAGAAAGTAATGGAGAAAATTACTAATTACCGTAAAAAAGTAGCGAGTTACTTTTGTACTTTTGAAGTTACTTTGAAGTTACTTTTATATGTTTTTTATGGTAAAAAGAAAGTACAGTGGTTTTGATCCGTTAGTGAAATTGTGGTAGCCAAAGATGAATCGGCTTGGTTTTTTCACAGAAATGCTTTAATAGCTGGTTCTGCTTCTGCGTGCCTAATTGTTTTGTACTTTCTTGCTTGTTTGGTCAATTATGTACTGCGAATGTGTCATTTGTACTTTGAGGTTTAGCACTGTCTGAGCTTGATTTTTAGACAGTGTTCGCTTGTTTACACTGTTGCATAAAGTACATATAAAAGAACTTGAAGTAAAGTACAAAGTAAATCAGAGGTTATGTACTTCAAGTAAAGTAGTAAGTACACCGGGTGCAATGTACTTGAAGTAACATATCTAAATACAATATATTTCACGGTAAAGTACAAGCACTTTTAACAGAATCGTTCATGATGCCCTTTCGTTCCCTATACTGTGTTGTTTTGTTTTTTTAACTAGTATGCATTGCTCCAGGGGTAATTGGAGGCGCATCAGTTTTTTACAGAAATGGCAGCAAATATTGTATAAGGTCAAGTCGCCGCAGAGTAGTTGTTTTACTGTCGCTGACGAGCTATTTGACACAATCAACTTAAAGGCACTTATATCCATCGGTCTTACAGCCGCCATTACTTCACTCAGAGAAATGACCAGATGACGTCTCGAAAGAGCGCGTTTTTACACGACAATACCGCCATTTCTTTTCTTTGTTTCAAATTCGAGGAATGTACATTGAAGTTGGGAGTTTTACTTTCCTCGAAAAATAGAAGAACATGCTCAGAAAATTTACTTCAAGTAAATTACAATTTTTCTAAACAGTAGTACTTTAAGCACCATGTACATCGAGTACTTCCCAACAGTGCTGGTTTATTATTTTTTATGTAAAAATGGAGGGAAACTTACTACAGGTTTCTCGAACGATCTATGAATCTTGGAAGATCTTCATATTCTGAGTCTTGGTAGGAAAGACAACGCAAAAAGGTAATCTTTGCGTTGCCCTTTAGCACGCAATTCTTCGAGTGCAGCACAAACTACGGGAGCACAAAATGAGTTTCAGAGTAGGTGCTGCATTTTGTTGCCTCCTTTGAGTGAGGATGCAGTGTGTGCACCTCCTGTAGTGGGCGAGAGTTTCTACGTTGGGGAGAAGCGGGGACCAGCCCTTTCTTCAAAAGGGTCGAGTCTCCTTGAGCTTCGGGACACAAAGAAACGCCAGTGTTGGGCGAAAATCCCACAGTTACTCGGCCTCTCTTGCGTAGTGTCTGTTCGCTCCTTGCGCCTGGTAGCAGTGTTGTTGCAGGGGGAGGGGGGGGTTTCTGAAAGTTTTGGGGGAGTTTCGGACTCTCCAAACAATTTTCTCCCCCCCCCCCTTTCCTACGCCACATGCTTCCCGCTCTTTGCAAATATCAGCTAATCTTCGAACATCTTGCAGGAATGTTTGTTGTTAAAGGGGCTATGCAACAATTTTTTTACTTTGCGCAAATACCGCTTAGAACGGATCCCTGACGTTAATGACCTATGAAACACGCCTTCGTTTTTCACCCGACGCATTAGAAGTCCCAGAAAAAAATTAAAAAACAACTAGCAGCGTTCACGCCCTCAATTCGCAGCCAGAACAAGCGGCCACGTGATCTGGAGCCGATTATATGCCGCCAATGTTGATCATAGCCACGCGCTGGGGTTGGCAAAGCACAGGACACGCGCTGAGTTCCAGACATTGTTATGGCTCGGCTATTGTCGTCGTTGCAGCGATTGGACATGGGCCACTACTCGAATGCTTCTCGAGCTATCAATTATCACGAGCCTAAATCGAGTGCCCACGCAATGCTCGGGTCCAATCTATGAACCGCATTCAAATATCGTCATACGGGTGTACTGCGATCCCCGCGTTACGTCATCGAATTTTGCAAGGGAGAGATTGAATGAAAATGATCGCTTTTGTCCTTGAAATAGACCATTTGCTATCTTACCCAAGCATCAAGGAGAATGCAGGGATTGGTGTTCCACGCGCCACACGCGCACGCCTTCCCTGTATAAAAGATTCGAAGTAAATAACCAAAATAAAGCGTTGACGGACGCGCGGGCAAGATACAATTTGTTTAAGGTTTTTGCTTTAGAAAATTTACTACTGCTGAGGCCAGCACGTGCGGCGCGTGGAACACCAATCCCTGCATTCTCCTTGATGCTTGGGTAATATAGCAATAGGTCTATTACACCGCAACAAAGGAGTTTCTTGGCCAGTGGCATTGCATGCGAGTATCCTTGAGTCCCACTAGTGCCAGTAAGCTCGTGTAAAGTGAAAAACATTCCAATTGAATATCGTTGCACAGCTCCTTTAAGCAAAACAACCACTAAAATTCGGAAGTAATTTGTAACTTGAGTAGAAGTTACACAAAAAAGTGATTAAAGTAAACTACTAATAACCGAAATAAATTTGTAATTGAAAGTTACTAAACTACTCAGAAAAGCAGTCAAATTACAGTACCTTGAGAAGAGTAGTTGAACTACGTACAAGTCTGGCCGTATTCCCTGGTGGACGGCTTTCCCTCGCCCTTCTCGGGTGATTTGCCAAAGGCACACCCGCGGGATCATGACTTGGACGCGTCCGCCCCTCGGGGGGGCCAACCTACATCCGACCCACCCCGGACGCGTCCATTCCCGCAGGCTATATAAGACGGCCCTAATCCAACGGGCGGGACTCTCGCTGGGGGAGGCTCTGCTCGACGGAGCCTTCCTTTCTTTTCCTGATCCTCCCCCTCCGTGATACTGTCAATTGCGGCAGCGCGGACTCCGACTGGCGATCCTGTCAAAAGAGACAGCGCCGTCATCCCCATCATTGTTGGCCCTCAGGGCAAGCGTGTGGCATTTGAGCTAATAAACACGTCATTATCCGGACCCGAGGAACCAACCTTCTGTGTTTCTAAGTGGTACCCCCAAAGGGGAATCCCACATCTTTCCGAAAAACGCCAACTGATCAAACAAAAGCCTATGTCTTAGTACTTGGGTGTTCATGTATTCGGCTCTAATCTCTTTCTCTCTCGCTTTCTGATTACTTCTTGCTTGACATTTATTAGCTGTCTTTCGCGCATGTGTCTCACTTGTTTTTTTATTGAGGGGTCTATTTCGTATTCCACATTTATTTTTATTTACCATAGTAGCTGACAGGGTGAAAACTGCAGAGAAGGTCTTTCAGTCGTCTCGCCTGCACCGCAAGCTTCACCTTCGGCAACGTCTCGGCATGTCATGCGTTTCGAGCTAGCAGCCAAAGCACGACGAAAGGCGACGAGTGCGTGCTGGAGACTGGGAATTTGAAAGAGAGGCCCTGCCGTTTCTATCAATGACTATACGTAGCGCAAGTTTGTCTGCTTTTTTTTTGTTTTGCGAGGGGGTCGCTCTGACGTCAGAACGCCGATTTCTGATTGACTCTGATGGAGGGATAGTGGGTAGACCTCAATTCTAGCTGTCTTGAGGTCCACCCACTATCTTTCCAATCGGAGCTAATCAGAGCTCGTCATTTTGACGTCACCGCAACCCCAGCTCAAGCAGACGAACTTGCGTTACGCATAGGTCTGTTATTAAAGATTTTGTAGCAGTATAGGGAAGATTGTAAAACGAAAGAGCTTAATGGCATTAGGAAAGAAATATATGAAAGCCAGCAGTTAGTTTATATTGTGCTATACGTCATTAGCCAAATATGCAAACATTGGAATTGACACAGCTAACTCCGCAAAACAAACAAATAAAATGTATTAAATAAAAAAAAACATTAGGAACGGTTACGTGAAAATAGTGCATAATGGGATATGAAACGATATTAGTTGACAGGGAATTCCAATCGTGCTCTTGGAAATGAACTTTCAGCGAGTCTAGCCTTCACGCATACCATTTTTGTTTTGTACTCTTTGTTATATTCTTGATGCCCATAACCGCAGCCTGTCTCACCCTGTTCGTTGTGCTGTTGGACCGGGTGCCACGAGGGGCATAGTAGCAAAATTCAAGCCACATCACGAGTGTTTCACC
>JABSTQ010006280.1:0-30851 GCA_013358835.2 Ixodes persulcatus | reverse complement strand
TTTTTTTTAAATGCCTCTTTGTGTCTTTTTTAACAAGATTTGGATGTGTCCGATGTGATACTGCTGTTTTGAACACGTATAGACCAAAAAATAAGCACCGAAATTTCGTTGTAGTATCCCTTTAAAAACGTTGACAACTAAGCAGGTAAAGCTGCTGTTTGCAACCTTTCCCCCCTGTAGTTGACAGCTGCGTCGGAGAGTTTCTGTTAAGTAACGAAGGCTTTGGTTTGAAATAAGTAAGATTTGTTTTAGAAAAGTCGATTTTTCTACAGTTGCGTCCGCATTGTTTTTTTTATCTGCCTATGTTTGTGTCCACATTTTTGGCGTTTGCTCGCGGGCCCGCGGCAGGGGGTGAAAGCATGAACGGGGAGTCGTCTTGTTCTCCCACGCGCGGGGGGCTTCAAGCGGCCGCGGGGCTCGGCAAAGGCGAGTCGGACCCCGGTCGTTAACAAACGGATTGGGTTTCAGTTGGGGCGCCGGAACATCGTGTCTCGGGGAGAGGTACTTCTGTCCGCACTTGTGGCTTTTAAGCGGGTGTGCTTGTGTCCGGTGTATTTCGCCGCTTAGTGTAAACTTGTCGCTTTTTGCGCGAGGTAATAATTTAGCTGTTGGCGCCAGCTAGACTAGGAAAATTGCAGAGACCGACTCTACAAAGAATTTGGATTTGGCGGTTGGAGCGTCAGGCTGACAGCTCGCCGACCATTGGACGACAGTGTACCACGTGGGAGTGGTGAAATTTGAAGTGATTGGTCCGTCTCTGGAGGGAAAGGAGGCCCCTAGGAGTCTAGAAAAGGTCTGCCGAGAGGATTCTTGGGAATTCGGTTTTTGAGATCAGGAAGATTCGGCTGTTGAGACTGGGGCTAAAGTATGGGTGGTAATTTTGGGAGTTTTGTAAATTACTGTTGACTTGTTGTCGTTTTGTTTTGAAATAAACGTGGCCACACTGGTCATCGTAAACCAACCAAAGTCGTAATGTGTCCAGCGGGATCGAACAACTTTTAGTTGTTTTTTTTTTCTTATTCGACTTCCCGGAGGGACTTCCATCGGGCGAACATCATCATCGGTCGTCACCATCCTGACCGACCAGCCCCCTCCCCTCGGAAGGTTGATTGTTTCCAAGGAGACGTGTCACAGGTATGGCCAGAGCACATGCCAGTTATCCATGTTCGGAACAGTGTGATATTGTAGCTTATAAGTGGTGCAGAGCCATCATGTACAGAACCAACAAATGTAGTATGCTTACCGAGCAGGAACCTGCCGTCGTCTATCAGCCGGCCTTGCTCGAAGTTGCTCCGGAGCCACGAGTAGCGCCACGCGAAGGCGTCGTGCACCGACCCAGGATACCGTGGGTCAATGCTCATGACCCGGCAGTCGGCGTCACACACCTGCAATAGTGAGACATATGTCGTCATTAATTTAACTGAATCCACAAATAGTTGATTGCACTCATTGTCATGGGGCCCTGTCAAACACTATTTACATGCTGACCAACACACCACCATAAATTATGTGGTTTACAAACTTAAAATATTAAAACAGTGCAAAAAAACGACGGACTGGATGAAGGACACAGACAGAGCGCTGTCTGTGTTACAAAGATTAAAATTATATGATAAATAGCCACTTCCTTTGATGCACGTAATAGTTTAGGCAAATTTGTCTTTTTCTTCAAAGGAGAGTTTACACTTTATCATGCAGGACAGGGACTAATGCTTAAAAGCTTAACACGACATGAAAACAAACAGAGATCGAAAGCTTTTCAGCTAACAAACCCTCCCTCCCTTCGTCCAACGAACGCTTGTGCGGAGGATGAACGATTACTAGCAACCCATAACTCTTATTTATAAAATGGCATATCCGCACCGTATTAGCGTTACGCTCTTTTTCAAACCGATTCAGAACGGGCATTGACCTATAGCTAAAAGCGCGAGCTAGCTGCTTTAGATAAAGCCCCGGCGGCTGCACGAGCGCTCGTGCAGCGAGTGCTTCAGTCAAGCCGTTCGCGCTTGCAGTTTTCTCAGTTAGTTCATGCTAAGGTGAGACGTAGTATATATGTGATCGTACCTACCACCATCACGTTTAGAGCGTAGTATTGTGTGCGGCACCAATACGCCGCCTTCGTGACGGTGGGGTCGTTCTGTGACGGGGCGACGATGGCGATCATCGTCCCGTCGACGCAACCGATGACGCCGGTATCCTGCCGATCCGTTGAAAGCCCCTCTCGACGTCGTCCCTCTCGCCGGTTGTCTGGGAAAGTCGATCCAGCCGCGTCGGACCCCCAGACACTGCGCAAGAGCGAGGGACACAGCCCGCACAACGATGCTGACTGTAGCCTGATCCCTCGCTACGTGCTCGTCGCTCGCCACCATGCCCTGAAAGCTCCCCTGGCTCCCCGTGGCGTAAAAGCGAAGTGCGCACAACACTTGCTGTTCCACAGTCATCACCGTCCACGAACCTCGCAGCCTCCTCAACTCTGGCTCCTCGCGCAGTTCGTCGCACAACCAACGGACCACATTCTTGGCGAGACGGTACTGCCTCCGAAAAGTCTCCTCCGGGAGTTCAAAGGCATCGCGGTGCTGCCGGTAGAGCCTTTCCGGAGAAAACAAAAGTTCCACAATAGGAAAACTGTCTCTCTGCCTCCGCGACGCCGTGTTTCCCATTTCGCTACCTCGAAGAGACCATCGACAGACTCGTTCCCTTTTCAGACGAAACACCGAGGAAACGATACGTCAAAGTGTTGTCACTTCCGGTGGGGGCGGTTCGCCATCTCCGCCCACATTTTCATAGGGAACCTTCGTCATTCGAGCTTCAACCAATCAGACGCGATGTCGTCACTTCCGTTTCTTTTAGGAGAAACGAAACATTTGTCCAACATAGGTCCCCAGGAAGTCACAGATTTTAATTTGAATTATCACAAGTTTCAATTATCAAAAATTCATCTAAATATGATACTAGACAACATTATGATTTGTTACATGGATAGCTACACATACAAAGCAGATTTTTGCCAGTTTCCTCTACATAGGTCTAATTATAAGCAGGATTCGACTTCCGGCTTTCAAAGTGGAAGGACGTATCGGAATGAGCTCCGTCGGAGCGGCATCAACGGCTATTGATAGCCGCGGTTTATCTGCTGAGCCGAGTAACGAAAGATATAAGTTAGTGTTGCCCCCCGCTGCCAGCAGGCGTTCACGCCCTAAATACTGTGTTTCTTCACGGCGATATCGGCACGCGGCCCTACCGCATCGAGGATTTCAAGGTTGGCCTCACGAAAGCAGGGGTCCTAGGCGACATTGCCGCATGTGGCTCTTTTCAAATGAGCCACGTGTGGATGGTGACCCTGAAGTCTTCATCTGCCAAGCAGAAGCTGGTGGCCGCAGGCGCCATCGAGGCTAAAGGAAGACGCTGCCTCGTCATTGACCCGGAGAAAAACGAGGTGAGGGTCAAACTTCACTGGATTCCCTTCCACCTCCCGGACGACAATGTCAGGAGGGCCCTGGAGCCATACGGCAAAGTGATAGAGGTCACAAGAGAGACCTGGCGCGTCAGTGGCTTCGAAGGGGCCCAGTCTACCACGAGAATGGCGAGGCTAACTTTGAAGGAGGGAGTCACCATAGAGCAGCTGTCGCACCAACTCTGAATGCCTGGCTGCACGGCACTCGTCCTGGCTCCAGGTAGGGCTCCGCTCTGCCTCAGGTGCCGAAGAACTGGCCACATCAGGAGAGAGTGCAGTGTGCCCCGCTGCGACAGCTGTCGGCGCTTCGGGCACACAACAGAGAACTGTAGGAGGACGTACGCCGACGTCGCTAACGTGGGAAAGGCAGACGAAACCTCGGAGCTCGTCATGGACCAGGAAGAAGCCGAAGAAGCTGCAGGTGCCCCTTCTAAGGCCCCGCCCGCGTCGCAGCTTGCTCCAGATACTGCGGGTGTCACCGAACCCGCGGTCAGAGAGCCAACACTAGGTTCACCCTCTCAAGGTCTAGGGCAAGGCCAAGACTACTCGCGGCGCGAACCGGGCCCAAAAGCCAGTGGAGGGAAGAAGCTCAGAATGAAGACGAGCAAGATATGGAGGCCACGAGTGGCACTGCAAAAAGACCACTGGAAACGGCAAAAACACAGGAGCCCGAAAAGAAGGACGGGCTTCAGGGGAGAATGGTCCAGAGGTTCCAGTTGATATCCAAGAAAGTCCGGCACCACGCAAGCCCTGGCGGTACAGGTGGAAGTCCGACAAGTAAGGACTCAACGCGAAAGGAACCAGAAATGTGATTGCAAGGTGTCCGGACTTTGTCACTTAGGAAAAAACCACAAGTAAGAACGTTGTATGTATGTACTTTGTGTTGGTGTATATGCTGCATACCGTGTTCTGTCAATGGCTAACCCTCACTGTATCCGAACCTCCCTCTTTTGCGTGACTTGGTCTACTTCAATGAGATTCGAATGGCTCTTAGTTTTGATACTTTAAATGTTCGGGGGTTGTCCTCGAGAAAGAAGCAATACCAACTGCAACGTCTAGTGGCAGACGAGCAGCCGGATTTTCTTGCGATACAAGAGACGAAAATGGAGGCTGACGATGATATCGCCAGAGCGCTGAGTCCTTATCTGGGGCGATATGAGGAAACCGTGAGTCATGCTGTAGGCTTTTCGGCGGGATGTTTTCTTTTTCTAAAAAAGTCTTTTAAGATATGAAAACTTGCAAGTAGTCATTGATGAGTGCGGGCGTTTCATTTCTTGCGATTTCATACTGTCAGGAGTGCAATGGCGCTTGATGTGTATTTATGCACCTAATACTGCGAGAGACAGAGAGGTGTTTTCCCAATTTTTGCGCAGTTACGCGGAGTGAGACAAAAGTGTCGTTCTCATGGGCGACTTTAATTGCGTGTGTGACGAACGAGTTTGAACCGCGCAGACAGCGTATAGTGACAGTAGTTGAAGTATTTTGAAAGAAATCGTCGATACGTGTGGACTTGAGGACGTTGGTGCGTTGTGCAGTAGAAGGCACGACTTTAGGTATACCCCTTTTCAAAATGCATCACACGTCCGTTTAGACCGTATTTATGTTTCACTCAACGTTCTGCGAGCAGCGCACGACTATCGCGTTCAGCCCATTTTTTTTTTTTTTACTGACCATTGCTTTGTTAGCGTCAAGGTTGGAAAAAAAGAAAACCCGACTTCTAGATTCAACTGGAGGCTCTGGAAACTAAACCGAACGCTCCTAGCCGATGACCAGTTCGCTGATACTGTCCGTGAGCTGTTGTGCACTATGGCTAAAAGAGAGACCGCCATCAGCGAAGCTTGGGATGTATTTAAAGAAGACGTTAAATTAGCCGCGGTAGAACGGGCGAGTACCATTACTTTTCAAAGTCGAGCTCGTGAAAGGGAACTGAAGCGAAATTTTAATGCTCTTTGTCTAGTAGAGTGTCAACAACCGGGCACGAGTAACGAGGATATTCGGTATATAAAATCAGAGCTAGACAAAATATACCTCGAAAAGTATAAGGGAGCTGTCGTGCGTGCACGCTCAGAGACATTTCTGTGTGGAGAACAACCCACCAAGCGAGCGCTCGCTGACGAGAAGAAGTAGGCTTTATCTAGAGAAATTCGAGAAATAGAATATAAAGGAACACTCAGTAGCGATACGTCAGTTACTGAAGGAACGTTCTTTGAATATTATGAACAACTCTTTGGTGAAAAACAGACCCCCATAGGCTTTGCTAAGCTAAACGATTTTCTAACACATATGCCGAAGCTCCATGAAGACGTCAAAACTTGGCTTGAAGGTGATATCACTCAGAGCGAAGTGGACCACGCAATAGAATCCCTAGCAAGACAAAAGACGCCTGGACCTGACGGTCTCTGTGCTGAATTTTACCAAACGTTTAAAGACACAATTAGCCCTCTATTGTTACGTGTTTTTTGTGAGGCATACGAAAATCAACGACTACCGTTGTCCTTTGCGGAAGTCCATACCATCTTGATACCAAAGTCAGAGGATGCAAAGACAAAGCTTAAAGTCACGGGTTACAGATCCATTACATTGTGTAACACTGATTACAAAATTTTACCAAGATCCTTACCCGTAGGCTTCAAAGCATAATCGGCACTCTAATCGGAAACCACCAGACGTGTGGGATAAAAGGACGCTCTATACAAACTAACATTCATGTCGCTAGAAGTATTCTGGAAACATTTGGGATGGGCCAAGTAGCAATGATACAGCTAGACTTCGAAAAAGCTTTCGACAGAGTCCAACATGATATCCTGACGACTATATTAGAGCACGTCAATGTAGGAGAAGTTATTCTAAAAGGGCTGTACACATCGCGACAATGTTAGCGCGAACACGACATCGGCGCATTTTCGCATTTTACTTCTAAATAGTATTAGCGAGCACGACATTTTATCGCTCACATTATAGAACTACATGAGCTCTTTCCGTAGCAATAATAACTTGGATGACATCCCTTGGTTTCAAAGAGAAAAACATGAAAAACCGGCAATCGCTTGTTCGCGCTAACAGTGTCGCGCTCTGTACATGGTGTATAAAGGCTGTACCACCAGATTTGTGTTAAACAATCATGTTTCTAAAAGCATTGCTGTTCTAACGTCAGTGAGACAGGGCTGTCCCCTGTCGCCTTTATTGTTTTCGCTATACCTCGAACCCTTTTGTGTGAGTGTAGCAGCCAGCAATAACATTCGCGGTTTTTCTCTAAATAGCGTCAAAATTAAAGTGTCTGCATATGCTGACGATGTTGTCGTTTTCTGTAGTGATGCAGTAAGTGTTATGGAAACTGTTGTGCTCACCAAAGAATTCTGTAATGCCACTGGCGCGGCGGTAAACTCGGGGAAATGTTGTGGAGTGTGGCATGGGATGTAGGATTTAAAGCCTCGGTGTTTTGTGGGTATAACCTGGGAAAGTACACCGTGTACTTATCTCGAGGTGCCATTGGAGTATTATAAGAGCAGCACGCCGTACTGGACTGAAGTAGCGAAAGTTTTAAAGAGTAAGGCAGACACATGGGCAAACCGCGGCCTGTCAATATTCGCGAGAGCTACAGTGTGCAATATTTTTCTGGGAGCAAAAATATGGTATATTCTGCAAGTCTTGTCATGTCCGCGCGTCAACATCAGAAGTTCCACAGGGTGTTCGCCACTTTTATTTGGAAATCGGGGTGGGAACGAATGAGAAGGGACAACCTCTTCCGGAAAGTGAAGGACGGAGGTCTCGGCCTTTCGCATCTTTTTGTTAGAAAGCTCGTTTCGCGTTTCTTCTTCCTGCGCGACCACAACCACCCGTTTTTACGCAGTATTATCCAGGTGAGACTGGCGAACTCCCTACCGACAATGCTGGTGACTAATCAATGTACTGAGCCTCCAAGTCTTTTGGGGTACTTGAAAGAGGTGAGAGGCCGCACTGTTTTTGCTAACTCGTTTTTCAATGGAATACCTTGGAACTGTCACGAGGAATAAGCTCAGCTGAGACCTGGTTGAGCTCCTTTTTCCCGCACCTTTGTATCGCTCGCTATACAGCCAGTGTCCCGGGCAAAATCATGTGTGTTCCACCAGCTGCTAAGTAATTTTTCTTTAAGCTGCATAGTGGCACGCTGCCGGTCAAACCGTGGCTTAGAGAAAAGCGACATTTTGTCCCCTGGTCTGTGGATTGCCTCCTGTGTAAAACACCCGAAACCATCGAACACGTCTTCATTCTTTGTTGGGACGCTGTGTTCTTCTGGAACATTCTGCAAAGAACTTTGAAAAAATACATTTTATTAACCCAGCACACTAATCGGTACCTTCCAGTTGAAAAGAGCGACAATGTCCCATATAATGTTTTCATTTTGCTTGGACTGTTCACTATTTGGAAAACTAGGATGGAATTCCGGCATGCCAACCCCAAGATTAAATCTGTACATAAGCACTTCCTCGATGTTGTCGCCAAGGTTCAGTTTGTATACTGCCGTACTGCAGAAACCGCACCCGAATGGGCGCACTTATTTCACGAGATAAGGAACATGAAAGAACTTTAGTTTCGCCCACAAGAAGTGAGGCGAGGTGTTTTCATGACATAGCATTTTGTGCTGCATTGTTGTGTCCAATAAAGAAAAAAAAATAGGTATAATTATAAGCAAGTAAAGACATAACCCATTGGTGAAAGAACTGTGACGTTACGTTTATTCATCCGGCAAAAAAGTTGTCGATTGTGGACTGTTTAGTCAGCACATGAGATCTCAAAACAAAATTTTCAATACCAGCCAACGCAAGTAGCTCTTTACGGGACTCTTCCTTTGCAGACAGAAACTTCCGGAGCCGAGCGATGTGCTTAAAGGCCTCTGCGGGGGGGGGGCTGTGACAGTTGGTAGTGGGTCATCCTTTCTTCATCGTCATCTTCACTCTCACTGCTGCACTGTGCTGGCATTACTTCCTGTACTATGTCCTCTAATGAGTCATCACGACAAATACACACACCGTCATCAAGACTAGCATATTCCGCCAGCTCAGCGTTCACATTATGTGCTTCAAGGCCAGAAAGCATGATGCCAATGAGCTGTTCCTCATCCTCGATGTCGTCTTGGTCATCATTGCTTGTCTTGAAGCACATAATGTGAACGCCATTTTCCGCTAATGTGTGCCCGCTTGAGCCCCGTTGAGTGCGCTGTTTTCCGAGCACCGGTGCACTGCAAAGAGGCAACACTCGCGAAAGCAAGCTCCGCGGTTATTGCTTCTCTGCAGTGCACCAGTACTCGGAAAGAAGCGCACTCAACGGGGCCGCGAGAGCAAACAAGTATGAATTAAGCGAAAACGCCATTCGAATTAAGCGGCTTATAAATACATTAAAAACATAGCGGGACAACCAAAATTTTCAAATCTGTTTGAATTAACCTGAAGTTTGAAATATCCGAGTTTGAATTATCGCGAGCTACTGTACAGCACGCCTGCCACATACGTGCTGTGAGATGTCACTTCTCTCGAGTGGTCTGCATACTCGGCAAAACGTTTGTGTCCCTACTGTTCGAGACAGATGATTACCGCTAGCAGTACCGGTGTGTCTATTCAAGCGGCGTCGTTTATTTGTCGAATGCAGCCCCTGGCACTTTTTCTCGCGACACTTATAGCACACACTCTGAACTGCGCGCCCCAACTGCTTCTGTCCCCGTGTGGTTTGTGGAGAGGTATGTGAATACAAGTAACATGATGAAAATAATCCCTGGAGGAAGGGGAACAGGAGGGACAAAGGACAAACACAAACCTCCAAACACAGCTAGGTGACCGGTGCGCGGCTGAAAAAATCCGCCTGGTCCGGGTATCGAACCCGGGACCTCTCCATTACAGGTGGAGCGCTCTACCAACTGAGCTAACCAGGGGTTAGACGTCAGTAGAGCAAACGGGTTTTATCAGCTGCCACCAGTCTAACACCAACAAGGGTGAAGCTTGCAATTTAAGGTTATTATTATAATGCAATTAAATGCAAAGGCGCAAGCGAGCTGGACAAGAATGATGAAAATAATCCCTGGAGGAAGGGGAACAAGAGGGACAAAGGACAAACACAAACCTCCAAACACAGCTAGGTGACTGGTGCGCGGCTGAAAAAATCCGCCTGGTCCGGATTGTTTCAGCCGCGCACCAGTCACCTAGCTGTGTTTGGAGGTTTGTGTTTGTCCTTTGTCCCTCTTGTTCCCCTTCCTCCAGGGATTATTTTCATCATTCTTGTCCAGCTCGCTTGCGCCTTTGCATTTAATTGTATTATATTAATAACCTTAAATTGCAAGCTTCACCCTTGTTGGTGTTAAACTGGTTGCAGCTGATAAAACCCGTTTGCTCTACTGACGTCTAACCCCTGGTTAGCTCAGTTGGTAGAGCGCTCCACCTGTAATGGAGAGGTCCCGGGTTCGATACCCGGACCAGGCGGATTTTTTCAGCCGCGCACCAGTCACCTAGCTGTGTTTGGAGGTTTGTGTTTGTCCTTTGTCCCTCTTGTTCCCCTTCCTCCAGGGATTATTTTCATCATTCTTGTCCAGCTCGCTTGCGCCTTTGCATTTAATTGCATTATAACAAGTAACATATATTTTTTTTTAACTGTCTGCAACCAGTGATGTCCTATAAGCTCACTTCGGCGTTTTGACGTTGTTAGGCTTTCTGGTTTCTCTCACACCGTTCTCGAGTGGTTTCCTTCGCATGATTTCTATGCTTTCACAGTTTGCGTGTTGCCAAGACCCGGCTGTAGTCAGCTAACTCACACACGCATGGTTCTTGTTTTTGTTATTTAATCCCACCTCATTCCAGTAGTTTTCACCCTTGTAAACTGTGTACCAAGTATTCGAAAACTATTCGATTTGGTTCTGTCACTATTCGATTCATATTCGACTCGGTCCCATAACTATTTGGTTCATATTCGATTCGGTTAGAAAAATCACTATTCGCACACCCCTACTTTGCACCCAATATGTGCCAAGATATCCTGCACATCAGGCAATTAACTGAGAGGCCTAAGTCACAGCTTGGCACTATTGTGCATAAACTATTGCATGGAAGCATCATCATCACTACACTTTGTGAGACCATCTGAATCGTATCAATGTGATTGTAGTTCAAATTGCAGCCAAAAACAATACATGCTTTGCATGTATGTCATCGAAATTGCATGCTGGAATAGCCGGCGGCATGGCTCCGTACCCAACCCAAAACCATCACAGCGATCGTAGCCGGCCGAGTACGGCGAGCGTCCTTCCGCGATTCCGCCTTGCCTCTCTGCCGGTGGAAATAAGACGAGAAGAGGACCTTCGCGATCGCGACACCTTTATCGACGCAAAGTTTTTCAGGCAGCCAAAGGTGGTTACGCGCCATTGTCAGCAAACACTTGAGCAGTCGAAAAAGCGAAGAAGCGTGTCGATCACGAGGATCAGCAGAGCCGACGTGGATGCAAACATAAACTCACAGGTGTGTAGATTCAACTTCATCTAATATAAGAATTTTTCTATTGTGTCTTTCTGTTGGGAGGCGCCGGTAACCTGGATGATGGCATAACATCGCAATGTAAACAAGAGGAGCATTCTCTGCGCCAACTTTCACGGCCGTGAACGCGTCAACGACCGCCGTTTTTCTCATTTTTTCAGGTTCTCTTTCGCGCCGGTACACCTTTCACACTACCACTGGTGAAGTAGTTGTGAGATTCAAGCGATTTGAACGCCTTCACCACTTGAAGAGTCACATAGCTGACGGAAAACATCAGGTTTTTCACGATTTCTCCATGCAATATGTTGTGGAAAACAGCGGCGTAGGTCGTCGCGTCTAGATGGACGCAAAGCTCGTATACGGATCTTCACCGTAATCAATTGTTGTTGAAAATGTCTCTATTGATAACTGAAGGCATAAAGTTCCAACTCTTTCACACATCTGGATCTTGTGGGAACAACGAGCACATCAACATAGCAACTGCAAAGCGGCCACTTCACTCTAGCGACGACGGCATCTTTCGCCCGAGAACGCCGCGTAAATATGCTAAATATACTCGTTTATCGACATCGTGACTCTAGATCAAACATGAAGTAAAAAACAAAACAAAAACATTAAATGTGAGGCTGTCAAACGACGTAAAAATTAGACGGCTGAACGAAATGGGCCATACCGAAGGCTTGGGAGGCGCTCGCGGACGCGGGGTATTTGGTAATGGCGGCGGGGGGCGGAGCATCGCAGCGTGACGTAACGTGCAAGGTATCTATATAAACGCTCTTTATAATACTACTGCTACTGCATCTAACAATCATCCGCCATTGCTCAAAACTGTAAAACATGTTCAGTTACGGAACTTTCAGGTTTTGTGTAGCTTAATTTTTCCATTGAGAATTGCAGAACCTTTTCTGAAATAATTGCCTTCTGTCCATAGATCTGTTACTTCCATTCGGGAACTGTGGAAAAAGGTTCACGATCACTGTGTATGCAAGGAATTAGAGTCGCTAGGTAGTAATATCTAAACTACATTGGCAAGACAGGTTTTTAATTGTTTACAAAAGTTTGCCATCCATTAGGGCAGAATTAACACGTTCACAAGCAAGCATATTAAAACTATGTTAGAAAGCTTCAATCAAGGTTCAGTGCGTCGTTCACTGCGAAGTAAACAAAAAAAAAATACCCACATGCTCATTCAAATTCATTACCCCTATTTCACAACCATACACGTACCTCTTGAAACGTCTCGGATACTGCAAGAAAGGTGTCCGAAAGATATCCAATTAGTGTGCGAGCAAGACGGTGTCATATTTTGGTCATATATATATACCTCGGGGACATAACGCAACAGAGATTTAAGATTCAAACCTGCTTTGTCCCCCTCACTAGAGGGACAAGGCACATGACTCCCGGCACGTGGATGAGATTTTTACCGCAACATCCCGACTAAACGCCCATCTCTGAATATTCGGCTACCACACTTTTAGAAAAAAATATTTTTTTAGAAAATACTTGTAGAGTCATCGACCACCCCTACAAAAGCCTGAACCAAGTATACTCGTACCGTGGCTTATTTGTTCTCTGCTGCCCCCGAGTTAACTCGGACTGACAATATTTTTTTTTTTAATGGAACCAACATTTTTAGTTTTGGTTTCACTTGTTGAGGCAGGTGAATACTTTTGTGAAGCTTTCTCGCTCTGCGCTTCTGAGTCAACATATTTGCAATGGCAAACCCCCGGGCTTTGATTTTGCGCTCCTTGACGAATGCTGAAACTCGTAGAGGCGAACAATAACTCACCTTGAAAATACTTGCTCTTGGTGGCCGAGAACAAACTCTTGTTCCTGATTGGCAGCCACTTGCTGCCAAGAATTGCTGCACATATCCAAAAGAACCCAGTCTTAGTCTAATACAAATGCTTGATGCTTTGGCCGGACAGAGACACAAAAGCCTGACACAAGACCACTATAAAGACAGGAAATATAGTGTCTGTGAGGAAGGAAAAACACAACTCCGATAGGCGTCAATCACTCACCTTGAAAACACTTGCCATGAGCGGCAAAGAGCAAACTTCTGGCCTTGATTGGCTGGTACTTGCCACCAAGACCTGCATGTATAAGAAAGATCCCGGTCTTAGTCAAACTTGGGTGTTTTTTGCAGAAGAGAGACATCAAAATGCTAATGCACGACCACTACACATAAGAAAGGGCATCCAAGAGGAACAGAACACAAAACTCATATAGGCGGGCTATAGCTCACCTTGAATATACTTGCTTTTGGTGGCTGAGAACAAACTCGTGTTCCTGATTTGCAGCCATTTGCCGCGAAGAATACCTGCACATATTCTAAAGAACCCAGTCTTAGTCTACACAGATGCTTTGGCCGGACAGACACACAAAAGCCGGCTCATTCTATGTTTCACCTTAGTCAAATAGTGTGGCTCATCTTGCTAAAGCAATGCATATTTGCTATATATATATATATATATATATATATATATATATATATAGAGATAGATAGAGAGAGAGAGAGAGATAGATATAGATATAGATATCGCCTCCTTTAGCAGAGTTTACTGCCAACGATACCTGCACACCAGAACACGTCAGGCTTAGTCACAGTTTGTTTTTTTCTTCTTTTGATGAGCGACAACAGAATCCTACACGGGTGATGAAACAAAATATAAGCCCAGCAAGCCAGGCTAGTTTGCCTTGATGCGAGCACAGTGCCTCGGCCGACAAATGAGGTTCTATTATTGGTCACTTGTCATATTTGGTGAGAATAGTCAAGTAAATGAAAATAAGGCAATCCCTCTTGCAGCCGACAGCTGCGAACGAAATGCATATACCTCAATAAACGACCTGGAAGTAAAATTGGGGTGGTGGCCGAGTGGTTTAAGGTGTCAAATTTCAAACCTACAGACTCTAGTTCTGGTTTAAGTCTTCCTGGTGTATTTCTTTATCCTTATTAATTATATTTAATTTTTTTTCTATTTTTGAGGCACAAGCACATATATTATACGCTAATTCACCTTTAGAAGCGTTTTAATTACACTCCGTGGCTTCCTAGTGCTCGTAACAGGTTCTCGGTGAGAGCAGTTTTCAATTTTTTTTTTCTTGCTGTCGGTGCTGCTTGCTTCCTCACCCTTAAAATGCTGACACCTCAACACAAAAGTAATAAAAAATGTGTTTCCAATGTGATGAAGATCGGCATTTCCAAGTTGTACCCCTGCTTTATGCTTCGACTATGCCACCATACCATAGCTGAGTGCAGTGAAGAATGGTCCCAGGTGCTGCTAGCCGACCGTGTATGGCCTTACGGTCTGGCACGACTCATGCAGCACCTATGCTTCGTGATGGAGCCAGTGAGCGAGGTGTGACCTGCTAGAGCTGTGCAGTGTGCAAGCAACAGCTTTACAGCCTGCAAAGGGTGGGAAGATGCCCCTCCCTTTGCAGAGCTTGCAATAGCTCACCGAGAAACTATTGCAAGCGCTAGAGAGCCATTGAGTATGAATAAAAGCGCTTCTGAATATGAATTAGTCTGTAAATTACGCGTCTATACGCTAAAACATAAAAAAGTATGTACTAAAAGAGGCAAAAGAAAAAAAACCGTCTCCAGGTGGGCTTGAACCCAGAGCTCCACGGCCCTTGAATTCAGTTCCCTAAGGCCCGCTTCAGACGGGGCAATTTTGCCCAGCAACTTCACGTCGCAACACCAGCAACACGGGCCGCACGCGTTCACATGCAGCAACCGAATTGCTACGACTTGCCATCATCCTCGTGAAATTTGATTTTTTTGCAGTATTTAGACGCACAGTTATATCCTAAAAACATGTTTTTATATATTTAAATTGCGCTGAGAATACTAACTCATCTTTTTGAAACAGTTCATTTCCAAAAACGATCCATTTCAAACCAGAACTAAGTCTTTAGTTGTCATCATCACCACCACAGGGGTGTCACGTGAAAATATTGCATTCCTGATTGGCCTGCTGCCGCCTCAAACGTCTCCGAGTTGTCTGAGTTGCTCGTCCGCTTCGAGCCGAACCCGATCTCAGCAATTCGTGTCAATCTAGGGAAAGCTAGGGAACAACCCGCCAGCAACCCCGAAATTGCTGGAAAAGTTGCCCCGTCTGAAGCGGGCCGAAGACACCCTATTGTCTGGTACAGAGACCATTGAGGAATGTTCGGGTGTTTAAACGTTGTACTACCCTTTTTACGAAAAAAAAAAAGAAAAAAACAAACATTGGGTGTTTAAATGTTGTATTACCCTTTTTTCAAAAGAAAAAAAAAAAGAAACACATTTCAGGGGAAAAGTTAAAGGAAAGGGAATGTACCATTATGTTCAGTGAAGTTCGGTGACAAGACTCGGGACTCGAGCAGGAATGCCGTTATCCTTGGTGTGACCCCATGAGACTGTTTCCCTGCCTTTGTTGGGGTTTATCTAACTGAAGTACCTGTACGAAAAGTAGAAGAAACACATGTGCATAACACTCATTATTCACAAGAAAATTTGTCAACGTCCAAAATGACCCACGGAGAAAATTATGCGAGGAATTTTTCGGAATTGTGCACAGAAGCAAACGCAAGCGGTGTGCGTTTGCGTTAGAGTCGCGTGCCCCACGTTGTGCGTGCGCCTCATCGCCATGCGCCATCCAAGACCGCAATTTTGGCCTCCGCGCACGCGCACTGTGGAACACGCAAAGCTAACGCAAATGCACAGCGCTTGCGTTCGCTCGTATACGCAATACTAAAGCTCACTACTGTGTCACCGGCTTCCAACGCCAACGAAACGTGCTGCAGTGAGCAGACGTGCATGTGCGCAGGAAGGCGTTCCTTCAAACTAGAAAGGCAAAACGACGGAGCGTAAAAATGAAAGTAACTAAATGTTATGGAAAAATTAGGAAATCAAAAAAATGTTTTTGTTTTTTTTTAATTTTTGGGCATTTGGTCTGGAAGGATATTGGCGGCGTCTCTGGGACGTTTTGCCGATTGTCAAAAGTCGCGAGGTTTATAGCAAAATATACTTTACCTACAATTAATGTAATTTTACATGGATTTCTCACATTAGCTACAATTTGTTCATTGATTTTAGACTATTTTTATTTGATTACATGGTAATTAAAAATGCTGCAATGACACCAGTGATGATAATTACCACGCTTTTCATTGTCATACTTGTTCGCACATTTAAAATTAGATCATTGGCAACAAATTATATTCGAGCTTGAAAAATTACGTATTAAAATATCTGGATTTTAATATTATTATAATACAAATCGCGGCAATGTATGCCCCCAATTAGCACCAAGATCACGAAAATACGCCATTTTACCATAATAGTTATCGTATTTTCGGAGGTGGCCGGTGTTGGTAGTGAGGTGGCGGTTCAAGAGGTGCTGTCGGGTACCGGCGCAAGGCTGCGTGAATGGCCTTGAATGCCGGTGGTGGCGATGTCTTGCCTTGTCAAAGTCGGGAAAGGAGCGGCAGCCTCTGCCGCAGGCGTCGTCGTGGCCGGGGAGTGAGCGTCAGGTTCATCCGCGCGAAGAGGACCGGTAGCGGCGGGGAAGGACACCGGTGACGGTCTACTTGTTTATTCCAAACCTCAGGGTCAACTGTTCTAAAGCGATATTCGCACGAGCTGAGCACGCGCCACTGCGAGTGGGGCACGCGCTTCTCTCGTTCAGAATTCGTGCCCGTACGACCGCTAAAGTTGGCTAAAGCTCAACTCAGAATACTACAATAGCCTTTCCAGAAAGGTCTAATTTTGTTTTCTTTCTAGCGTATGAAAAACTCTGACATCGTTATCAAGAGAGACAAACAGTCAAACACTGGATGTAATGTAAAGTCCCATGCGTCACGTGTTGCTATAAATAAACACCCAAACACACTTCGGCTGTCTGACTCGGATTCCGTCATTGGGTTGTTGCAGTGAGAACAGCGTTTATTAATTTATATGTTTTGTGGACATATTGTAAAAATTGAAATTATTCTCTTATTCTTGTGGTGGGAATAATGTTAGACCAATTAATCATCTAAATACCCCAAAACCCATTAAAAGGCCCGGAGTTCATTATTTCCCATGACAATTATCTGAGCGAGAAAAGGCAGCGAGAACGCACAAATATCTGCACTGATATTTTCAACAACTACAAATATCAGCCTGGATCGAATATGTATGTCACAGAATAAAGTTTCCGCGAACAACTTCTCTAACTAAGTAATTGCAATGTGAGACACATCTTGAGTGATGAAAGAATCTGAAATTTAGACCGATATCGAGAAATTCAATCCAAAATAGAAGAAACACAACGACATCTCAATCTTTTTTTTTTTTTTTTTTTTTTTTTTCTGAGACGTCGCTGTGTTTTTTCCACCCACTCTCAGGTGGTCGAACAAATTGGTAAACCTACACCAGCTCGCCTGCGCCCTAACTGTTTTTCCAAAATAGAGGTTAGTTTCGGTTTCACTCCAGAATTAAAACGCGCATCCTTACGTAAATATTACGCTAAACACCGTTCTTGTTTTCAGGGTAAAGAGGTGACCTGCGCTCATAACAGGCCTAGCTTCCTCGTATTACCAGAAATAATTTGTGTCGCTCAGTAAGCCAGCACACTAGACAGGCTCAACAGCGGCACGCATCTCCGACCCTCACTATAACCACCATTTTGGAAAATGAGTGGCGCCACCTATAGTTAGTTGGAGTCGCGATATCCAAAATAACGCGAAGTTTGCCACCACGATTTTTTCTCCGTGTTACTTCGTTGACTGAGGTCTATCTCAGCGCAAGTTTTTGACCCGTCAAAAAATGGGGACTTTGAAGAAAAATTCCAGCAACTAATTTTACACTCAAAGAACAAGTGTGAAACTACTTGATTGTGCAGACCACTGAGCGATAAAGACTAAGCGATTTCTGGTAATCCTGTAGTTGTCGCACGGCAGCTGAGTTCCAGATATTGCAAGAAGAGGTTTTTTTTCACTGCTCCCTTTTGTTTTTTTGCGGCTTTTTTCACATGTGCTGTGCAAGCAATCAATGCAATAACCGTACGACACAAACAAGCTAATAGAAAAAAAAAACAGATTACCGAAATTTAGAAATCTACTGATTTTTGCTGATTTTTCAAGCTGAAATCTACTACTATTTTCTGGGGAGCTGTGGCAACACTGCGCAACGGTCGCAGACGTCCGATCACTGATCTCTATTGTAGTAGGCTGGATCGCGGATCGGGAGCCCGTCGGTGTCGCCACCGGCGGCCATTGCTTGACACCAGGCAATACACGCAAGTCTATGGGAGAAACGCACAAAAGTAAGAATATTGAAGCATGTACGCTGTGCTCGGAGGCGAATATTATATGGTGTGCTGCGATCCTTATGTCGGGTGTTTGGAGATCGAATCTGTATTTGTCAAACGTCCGGTCGCCGATTAACAAAATCAAACGTACCGGAGCACCTACGGCTGAGCTGGCAAGCTTGCTCTCGTAGTGGAGTAAACAAAGGAACTTGCCGTCAATAAGAACGTCCTCGGGGAAGCCCAGAAGTTGATGAATGACAAAGAAGTACCATCTCGACAGCGGCTTTCCGGGAGTGAGCGAATTCCGCGTTGCAAACCCTTCGAGCTTGTCGTCTGCTAAACCCAACTCAACGAAACCGCCACCGACTCCGCGGTAACTCTAGGTAACTCTTGCCTCATTGATCTGCACTACAGCGGAGTCACTCTCGACCACAAAATATTTATTTATAAGAACTGCGAGGGCTGTCAGTTTTAATGTTTGTACGCGAGCTATTTGACGGGCTTATCGAAAAGCAGCCAAAAAGTTTCAGTGCCGACAACAGCTTAGAAACGGGGGAAACGACACTTTTTCTCGTTTTTCCCAAAGAGTCCCATGCATTTGGTGGTGTCAATCAATGGCCGCCGGTGGCGACACTCGGCCCCAGCTGCCGAGGCCGCGGTCCGCGATCCAGCCTACTACAATAGAGATCAGTGCGTCCGATCATCGATGAGCGTGATCACTGATCTCAATGACAATTGCTGGATCGCGTTTGCCCGCTCCGCGAATGCGGTCACTGGCGGCCATCTTTTTGGTGGAGTTATATCACCTCTAGCCAAGATACAGCTGCTGAAGCCACTTGGCAGCCACCATCATTCATCCATGGCAGACGGCGTTTTGGCAGTTGTGGTGGCAGGCTGCCATCAAAATAGCGTGGGTGATATTCCGTGATTGATTGAAATTGTTTGACGAAACATGTTTTTAAAACCCGGCGTGAACGGTAGCCCGGTCTTTGAGGACCCGGTGAAAGTTTCACGAAGTCGCGCAGCACCGGGGAAAAGCAGCACAGCACGCATCGAAAGTCGCATCGAAAAAAGCATCGAAAGCAGACGCCGGTACGTAGTCTGCTTTCGATGCGAGCTGCGCTGCTTTCCCCCGGTGCTGCGCTTTCGTAGAACTTTCGCAGGGTCCTCAAAGACGAGGCTACCGTTCACGCCGGGTTTCAAGAATCTGCTTCGTCGAACAACTTCAATCAAGCACGAAATATCACCCACGGTACAGTGTACTAGATCTACGGCTATTTTATGGCAGCCTGCCGCCATTGCGCTGTCCGCCATATTACTATGATGGCTAGAGATGATATAACTCTACCAAAAAGATGGCCGACCGTGGCCGCATTCCCGTCCATAGGCGGTGCTGGTCAAACGCGATCCAGCAATTGTCATTGAGATCAGTGAGCGTGATCATCTGCTCAGAGTGTTCTGCGGAAAACATGGTGTTCGCTCGGTGCGCGTTAATTTGACTTCGAAAGTTCTGGTGCTCTGGGAAGAGGATGCCTTGGCGCTACTGCGCTGCGAAATGGTGCGGAAACTCCAGCAAGTCGAAAGTCTTGTCATGCCTTCTATTTACAGAGGAGTTCCGATGCTAGAGGTAAAGTGTCAGTTTTCGTATCGGTTTCGTTTCATTTGGTCCGATCGTGGTTGCGATTTTCAGTCTCGTGCGGAAGAAACTCTGTGAACACAGCACTTAAACTGCCACCCACGTTTGTTTTCGTTGTTTTGTTTTTTTCTTATGTAAGAAGGACGTTGCACCCGAAATTGGCAAGCAGATCGAACCGTTCCACGTGCGCACAGGACGACATAGGCATTTTTGGTGCTTTCTTTGTGCCCACAGACCCTTGCCTTACTTTTGTGGGCAAGCTTGAGGAGTGCTTTTTGGCGTGCATTCTCAATCTGGTATACAAGAATGATGTGATGAAGAATCTTCGTGCTTTCATGGCAGAACAGTCGGAGAACCTTGTCTGTCCAGCAATCTGCTATGAGTTCCTCCAGATGTTCTGCTATGAACCCTGGGGCATTTACGCCTTTAAAAAGAAGAGATCTGCAGCTGATAGGAAAGCACAAAAAACGTGAAGCGGGTCATCTATCAGCTGAGTACAAATATATATATATATATATATATATATATATATATATATATATATATATATATATATATTGTCTCCAGAAAACACAAGTTTCTGCTGATGTGGTGGTGCGATATCTTTTATAAATGTATATTTCTTTAAGTATGCTCTTACGTGTTTCTCGTGCTATCCATTCTATTGTTCCGTAAATTGTATGATATATGTATATATCTTCTATTTTATGTACGAGAGCTGTGTAAATAATAAAGTAGGTATGAAAAGTGAATGTGTGCTCCTTGCCTGCCACCCAGTTGAGGATCAGCTTCTGTGAGGTTGCTCTGCAGTGATTTATATAAAAAGAAAAAAGGATAAAATAAAAGCCCCAGAAGACGAGAAGGAAATCGAAAAGGGCGAAGCGAGCGGCGGCGAACCGGCCGCCTTGGACGCGACTGAACAACTTGCGCCATCTAGGGGCAAATAGGGGCGGCCCGGCAGCAGTAGAGGCGGCGATTGTAACGCCATGCTTTAAGGCGGCGGAAGCAAGAACCCTACGCTTGAGCGTAGAAAGAGCGTCCCGAAGGAACATGGATGTTAACGGCTGTACCCGTCCTAGTGGCCGGAGTGGGTTATTAACATACTTGACGTCGTCATGACGTCACCCTACTTTTCTCTTCTTTTTCGCTCATCGGTCACTCTTTTTTCGCTTCTTGGCTCGCTCGGACGGCCGGAGTGCGTTACAATAGCCAAGGCTACGGCTGCGCCGGCCTTCCTGTGCTCTGAACAAACTTATTTGTAAAATGCCACTTTTTTTTACATTGCAATTCTAAAATTGGGAATTCATAGGATAAATCCGAATTGACATAACTTTTACCGGCTGGTGTTTTTCCGAGTTTTTCGTAGTAATCCAAGAACACAAAGCCCTAATTATAAATAAGTTTCAAGTGAATTGCAGTCCTGTATTGCCTGAGGGAAAATTGAACATTTCAAAACATTGCATTTAAATCTTTATTGCATAATAGACCACATGCGAAATTGTTCCAACGTCTGGCAACACTCTGTGCACGGCCATCTTTGTTGTGTTGAGATTCCGTTGCTGTTTGTCAATTTCGCAGCGTTGTCGGTAACAATCGAGACCTACTGCTCACGATCATTGATCCTCACCCACACGTGCGAGCTAAGGGTTAGTATTGTTTTACTTTCTTGCGCATGTACCTGCTCGTCGCTTCGCCGGTCGCTGGTTTCTCGCCACAAACAACATGGCGGACGTACACTTCAGCTCGAAATTTGGCTTTGAGTGCCGGCAAAGGCACGGGTGCGGGCACCTGGTTTTCGAAAGCACATTCTCTGCACAAGTGCTTGTGCGAGCAAAGGATTCTTCAAAAGTACGCTTTTGAGTCCTGGCCTTTGCCAGCCCCGAAGCCAACTGGTAAGACGGGGAGCATGTTGTTCGGCGCCTCACTAGATGGTGCTGTGCTTTGGGCATATGGTTTGTTGATTTGATGTGACTGATCCTGGACAATCCAGTGGATGAAAAATTACATTTTTCATGGTGATAATAAATATCCTACGAAGGAAGGAACTAAAATATTTTAATAAATTTATCATTGTCCTAGCTTCTAAATTTTGAATGTTGGCTCGTTTAAAGGGACAATAAAAGCAATTTCGGATATTTTTTTGGCGTTTGAACTGGGTTCCAGGCACGTCTCAGGCAACGTTGCCCAAATTTCAGCCGAAACCGGCGCTTGTGTGCCGCGCAAATCAATTAAACAGTGGCGGTAACAATCGTACCAAGATCGATTGCCGCGACGCCCTAAGAGTTGCAGGAGTAGACAAGAGAAGCGGAGTTCGCGGGGCCAAGAAGCGCGACGTCACAAGAGACGTGTCAGCGATTAGTCGAAACGAGAGATGTGCCCTCGGTCATGTTTTGGTTCGCGATTTTTGTGAATACTGTTCCACTTTCCGCTTGAATAACCATGAAAAGTATAAATCGGACCGGAAATGATTACTAAGCCGTAAATAAAGTAGCGTAATTATTTTTCTCTTTGCTACGCGGGGCGCGAAGCGGGCAACGTAGCAACTATAGGAAAACAAAATAAATAAAAAAAAGAACACAGCACGGGACGCGCTGGAGACGTTTGTTTTTGGTTTCAGATGTTGGTGTCGTGTTTACTTTGGGAACACGGTACTCGAAGGATTCTGCAAAGGGGTAGCCATGCCAAATTTGAGCGCTGTAGATGGCTGTTCAAACGGTCGACTGAAGACCAGTAACCGTTCGGGCGATGCTAGTTTTCACGTGTGGGTTGCCGTTCGAGTTCTTTGACGACGAAAAGAGAGGACGTCCGACTCTGGTGAAAAGTAAAAATGGTGCTGATTATTTTCTCCTTCTTCGGGAGCGTCCCCTGCGGAGGAACCGGTTCCTGGAACACGTCGCTACCGCTTTCCTCTTGGCATCTCCCCCGCGTCCCTGTCCTTCGGCAACGCGCCGCTCTTGTCTCGCCCGCGCGAATGTTGCTCGCCGCTCGTTGCCGGCTGGGCGGTCACCGTCGGGTGACGGAGGCCGCCACACACCTACTCCCGTTCCGTTGGTGTTAGGTCACTGAAGAAAAGCCCGAACTCGCTAGCGACAGCGGTATTGTCGTCCATGTTGACAGATCCGGCGAAACGACCGCGCCACCGCGGTGCTATAACCCACCGCGGTAAGCAGAGTCTCGATCTCCTAAATGTTACCGATACTGACTATTCACACTTGACGTCACTCCTTACGTCACCTTCGTTTTCGGAGGCCCAAAAATGAGAATGTACATAGTTCAGTTTCGGTTTCTTTAGTTCTTTATAGGCACAGAAATACGTATCACATATGTCTACAAAAAATTGGGCAGCGTGCTAGGTTCCCAAGAAGTCTGAAAAGACCATTTCAAAAAAGTTTATTAAAATCGTCTTCATTGTCCCTCGACACAGATGTGCGGTTCTGGAATGCATTCAGGATGAATATAATTGCCTTTTTAATGCTTTTTATTTAGCTCAGTTCATCTGCCGTTTGGGGAAACCAAATGGCGCTAGCATACTTAAGCAAAAATCTAATTAGAGTTTTATATGCCATACTACTTGTTTCAAAGTCTGCAAGTTTGAGAGAGTGTCTAAGAGTAAGAAGCTTACTTCTAGCCTTGTTCACAGTGTTATCAGCATGCTGATTCCATATCAGTTTTTTTTTTTTTTTTGTTAATGCTAACAGAGATATTTATAATGGTCTATCTGTTTAATACCTTTAGGATGAGTGCACATTTTGAAGAAGTGATTATATTGACGGGGGCCGCCTGGTGTCGGCACACCCACACACAACAATTTCTCTTCCTGGACCTGGTCCCCTTTTCACTTGGAGGTGTCGGGTGTCGCCCGCGCCATTCATGTCCGCCTCGCCGATAGGTCCTCGCCACGGGGCGCCGACATTCCAACCCCGTCTTGGACACATTTCCGCGAAAACGGGGAAGACGCACACACCCTCACCTGGAAAACCTCAAGTAGCAGGACCTACACACGCTCAATGGAAAGAGATGGGTTTTCGGAATATGCATACATTGGTGAAACAGAAGATACATAGACAAGCAAAAAGTTGCGACAAGTATGTGCGTGCGCTGACAGGTCGACCATTTTTAATTTCTCTTCCGTTCACTGAATAGTTAAATTTCATACAACTCTTTTTTCAAAGTTATTGAAATCGCTACAGTTTTCTCGTAATTTGTTTATATCTCCACCTGCTTGTCCAGTCCCCTATCTTGAGTATGGCACTGGTTTAAAGGGATACTGACATCCCCTTAAAATTTTTTTTTTTTTACTTTTTGCCAGGCGATTCATCATGGTGTCAGAAGACTACCTAATAAATATTTTGGTACAGCGTCGCATATATTTTTTATAACGTGAAAAACGCAACTGCTCCAAACCGAATCTGAAACTGGACTGGGGAGGAAGAAGAAATGTGGGGGAGGACAGGGCTGACGGAAGTCACGTATTACACCCGATCGCATTTTATTCATTTTTTCCCTTCATTTTTCCGGCCGTGCGAAGCAGACGAAAAACTCACTCGTCGCAGGTTGCACGAGAAACGAGTCAAGCACTTTGTGCATGACGTTTGTGCGTTTTTCAAGCTCTTACCAATAGACTACTTCCATAAATACCTGCATGCAACACGGCGCGCGTTGCACTCTGGGAACTAGTTGGCCAGGGAGGAGAGTGGCATGGTTTCGGTTTCGATCGGCACTTTGACAAGAGATTATACACAGCCGTTATCTAAAGTTTTCTGGTCTCGAGAGTGTCGTTTGTGGTCTCTAAACTAACCTAAACGGCCAGACCTCGAAGCTTTAGCAGAAGCCCGAGACGTATAGCTTGTCTTAATCCATGCTTGTTGTATTTTTGTACTTGAGCCTTTCTGTTAGCGTTTCGAGGTATGTGGACGAGCCAGTGCTGGGAATCTCGACGCTGCGAAGCTCGGGGATCTTACTTGTGTACGAACCAACAAGCTGTAGCAACCAATAAGTATGCATACATCGAGCTCGCGCCTTTACATTGGTGTTGTTGATCAGGGAGTTTGTTTCGTGCGTCCATAGACGAAATATAACTTTTTGCAATTACTGTTTTTCTTGATACGCCTGAGTACGCGAGGTAAAACTTGGAGGCGCCATTGAAAAGCTCTATTTGAACATACTTCTCATCTCTTATCTGCACTGCCCCGCAGCACTGCACGAAGTGAAGTCCCCACCCACTTGCATTTCACTAATATTCAACATCGCGTATGCGCATAAAGTTATCCTGCAATCATATAAGCACATTCGCACATATAAACCGTTTTAAGAAAGAAAAAGTCGAGCACTTGAGTGAAAATGTCGCACCGTTCGCCGGAAGTGCGCCAGACGGGTATTAACCCCTATGCGGAGCGCCAAACGAACGAAATTATTCAAAGCGCATTTGGCGGTTGCTAATGGCCATAATATTTGTTATGTGCTTGCTTTCTTCCTGACTGAGTATGCCGAGATAATTTTTGACACACCGTTCAGGCACAGATCTCGGGCGTCAGTAAAAGCTCGTCGAAAAAGGCTTAGCGAGGAGTAGGGGACTTAGGGCCTTCGTCGTAGCTAGCCGATCTCAGCGTTTGCGAAAACTTTATCTTCTATCAGCATAGAATTTGAGTGTGAGATATGTGATGGCACGAGGAAGACATCATAGTAACTTTTGTGCAGTAGTGAGGTAGAATTTATTGCGTCTCCTTAAAAGTTCATGCGCCACCGCTGGGTTCAAGTTTGGTACTCCAGTGAGGATGCGACTTGCTTTTCGCCCAATGAAGTAGCAAGAAGCGGACGTTTGACAAACAAAATACGTGTAGGGCTCAAGGTGACCAATTTTCAGTTGTATTTCACTGGTACTAGACGGGATTACTGACATTGAGCTCAAAGATGCACCCGTGGGGTGAGGTGACTAAACCATGTCAATTACTACGTTTGCATACGCACGCACAGTATCCGGTGTTTCGGGAACCAAGGAAAGTGCCCCGGTCTTCGTTTTGTATCGCTCGAGAATGAGTGTATTGTACATTCGTAAAACGTCAGATAATCGAAAACGCAAGCAGCGCATTCGGTCGCGGCGCGATAGCATGAGATGAAGCTGCTCAGTCGAAACCGAAACTGAGTGGCCAACTAGTTCCCAGAGTGCACTGCGTGGTATTTCGCCGTGATGGGGCGCGTCGGTTTTGGAAGAAGTCTATTGGTGTAGTACGAATGGCGAGCGTGCTCTTCAGCCAGGAGAAAGAGCGATGTTCTCGTGCGAATCAGCTGGGTGGTCGGGCGTGTCGTACGGAATAAATCCTCATCGTTTTTGTAGAGACCGGGACCAGACAGTCTCAGCTGACCGGATGGGCAAAGACCCGCGGCAGTCTTTATTAGACAGCGTAGGCAGCGGGCCAAAGGCCCCAACGAAACGGACACCAGTTTCGTTGGAGAAATCCTCCGCCTGAGCAGCCGCGCCGACCCGCAAGCCACTGACCAGAAAAAGTTGCGCTTCGTTATGAGAGGCGTCAAAAGCGAAATATTCGGCGGACTTATTCGCAATCCCCCGACGACCGTTGAAGAATTTGTTGCCGCAACAAACATCAAGCGGGCGCTAATGGCCCGAGCGCGCCACTACCATAGGCTCAACGACGTTTCGACTCTGGCATCGGCAAGCTCCGAGTTCAGCACCAGCACCGACGAGCTTCGCGAGATGATCCGTCAAGTCGTTCGCGAAGAACTCAAGAAACTGCCGCCTGCTGCCGACCCCCCGGCGTCGCTGTCCATCGCCGAAGTTGTGAGGGAAGAGCTTGAGAGAGCCATCGAACCACGGGCTCCTGTCAATCCTGCTTCGCTCGAGCAACCGACCCTAAGCTACGCCGCCGTAGCCCGACGACTGCCGCCTGCTGCCCGTCAATACCAGGCGCCATTTCAACGGGACAATCTAACGCCGCAAAACCCTCGACGCCAAGAACAAGTCCAGCACGTCCGACCTGAGCGACCCTCGCCGAGAAAAACCGACGTGTGGCGAACGGCCGACCGACGCCCGCTTTGTGACCATTGCGGGGAAGCCGACCATGTCTACCGCCGTTGTCCGTACCGGCAGCTGGGGCTACGCGGCTTCCACCCCGACGACCCGCGACCACGCTACGGCGAGCGACCTCGGGACATCGACGAATACCTCCGCCGGTCGCCATCCCCGGGACCGTCTCCCCGTCGCGGTTTCCCCATCGCCCAGCATCGCCTCTACGCAGATCCCGCCGTGAGAGCCTGTCGCCCCTCGTCGGGGAAACTAAGCGCGGCAACCCCTGGAGGTGGAGTTGCCGAAGAAGACCGTCGGAAACATCCTCCACAAGCGTCGGAGGGTTCCCACACTAGCGACGAGACGCATCAGAACGACGCTTCTGCGACGGTGTCCAATAATCTCGACGTAATCATCGACGGCCACGACGCGAAGGCACTCATTGACACCGGAGCAGACTATTCGGTTTTAAGTGGGAAGCTCTCTCGCCGCCTTCGTAAAGTGATGAAGCCATGGGATGGCCCGAAAATACGAACCGCCGGTGGACATCTTATCACACCATTAGGAAGGTGTACTGCGCGCGTGGACATCCACGGAGAGACCTGTCCCGTGAAATTCGTCGTCCTCAAGGACTGTTCGAGAGACGTCATCCTTGGCATGGACTTCCTCTGTGAATACGGTGCCGTGATCGACCTCGGAGCAAACAGGCTGACGCTGCGAAAGTCCGTCCTACCTCCGAGGGATCCAAAACGACGCCAGCCGCCATCCGAGTCATTGCGGACCACGTGAGCCTGCCGCCACGGTCGAGTGTTCTTGTGCTCGTCGTGACCAATGCAGTTACTCGCGGGAAAGTCCTTCTGGAAGGCAACGTCCAACTGCTTCTCGGAAGAGGAATAGGCGTCGCAAGGGGCGTAACGGAGCTGCAGGATGGACGTACTGTGGTCCTCGTGACGAACTTCCGACAGGAGGCGCAGCACCTCACGAAAGGTGCCGCTGTATGGCACGTCGAAGAACTCCGGGACGACGCCGAAATCGCTGGGATCTCCGACGAGCTGCAGAGACATGTCATCCGTGCAGTACACCGCCGCCACAGCTCGACATCACCCCAAGCACAGTGCCACGGAACGACGACAGCTCGGAGACCTCCTCGCCGAATTCAGCGACTGCTTTGCGACGACGTCGAAAGTGCGCCAGACAACAGTTGCGAAACATCGCATCGTTACCAACGAGGATGCGCTCCCTGTGCATCGGCCGCCGTACCGGGTCTCCCCAAAGGAAAGAGAGGCCATTCAAGAACAAGTACAAGAGATGCTGACCGACGACATCATTCAGCCTTCGAGCAGCCCGTGGGCCCCTCCAGTCGTGCTGGTCAAGAAGAAGGACGGAACGCTTCGATTCTCCGTGGACTACCGGCGGCTCAACGCGGTCACCAAGAAAGACGTGTATCCGCTCCCCCGCATCGACGACACACTAGACCGTCTGCGCCACTCCCGATACTTTTCGTCGATGGACCTTAAGAGTGGCTACTGGCAGATCGAAGTCGACGAACAGGACCGAGAAAAGTCTGCCTTCGTCACGCCCGACGGACTCTATGAGTTCAAGGTGATGCCTTTCAGATGTGCACGGCGCCGGCAACGTTCCAACACCTGTCATGGACACCGTCCTGGCAGGCCTCAAATGGCAGAGCTGTCTCGTTTACCTCGACGACGTCGTGGTATTCTCGACCAACTTCGACGAGCACTTGTGCCGCCTTTGGGCCGTTCTTGAGGCCATCAGGACCGCAGGACTCACCCTTGAGGGTTCGCTTTTCCGCGGAGCACGCGGATTGCCAAACCCCGTGATCGACAGCATGATACCAGCTGTTTACAGGATAGAGATAACGTCTTCGCGCAAAGATACCATCTTTGAAGGTTGCATTTGTATTGAGAGTCATGTTCTTGATCTAGTTATTCGCTATGTTATTTATGCGCAACGCAATGATTGGCTGTATATGTGCTTTGCGGGAAAGTAGACACAAGGGTCTTGTTCATAAATAGTGCGGGTTACTCTCGAGTAAATACGGTATGTTGGCGAAAAAGATGAAGCGTTCCAAAATTGTCAACGAAAAGTTTATGTTGAAACAAACGAAGACTTCTTTCACATTGACAACATTTGAAACCATGCAAATATATATATATATGAAGACCTCGCTTAAAGGTAGTAATATGTAGGCTTCGTGGACAGAGTTTGTGCTTCTAAGGCAAAACAAAAAAAAGAATCCTCCACTGAAAACAAAAGCTCTCGAGCCCAAAAATTTTCTTATAAAATTACCATTTTTCTTTTAACATGAAGCTGTGGGAACTAAGCGGGTCTTGAATAGATTGAAAATACTTTCCATTCAGAATGGGGTGCAGTTCTTCTTTAGATATATTGAACGCATTCCAAGCAATATCACATGAACCTCTAAATTGGTTTTCTATCAATCCAAATATCACCGCAAGGTCAGCACCCTCTAGCCCCATGTCGGTGCCTTTCCTGCAGTCATTTCAAGACATCGCCTTGGAATGAAATTTTGATTCGATGATCTGAAGGAAGAAATTTTACGCTCGCTCTAGTAAATGGGACTGGGAGTGACAACTGTAAAGGTCGTACACACAGTGTCTTCAGCGTTTGGATTCGGCAAAAAGAGTTGCCCAACTGAAGCACCCCGGAAGACATTGATTATCTTTGGAAAATAGGGAAGGGAGTCACCAATCTCGGGGCATAATGTTCTAAACAAACCTTGTTCTGTTTGATAAGAAAGCCTCAAGGTCCAATTTACTTTACCTTCTAACCCCTCTGAAGCACAAAAAAAAGAAAGGAAACAGTCTCCTGCTTTCGCTTGAAGGTCACTGATTTCTCCAACATTGTAACGAGATACATTGGCCCAGATTATATCGCGATACAAGGAATACGCCCAAAATGCATTCCGATACTGAAATACAGATACAAATCGAAAAATTGTATCGAGATACAGAGATATAAATACTAAAAGCATTTTTGAAATACTATCGCGATACACTTGTATCGCGATATACTGCCAAACCCTGCCGCAGCTTGTGTTTTAACGCAGATAAAGGCAAGTTTTACCAGGGGCTTGTTTAGAAAACATTAGTAGAAAGTTAAGCTCAGTAAACCACACGTAAATAGGTCGCGACGGGCTTGAAGAAGTATGTCTTGCTCTCAACGTCGCAAACTGGCCCTCTCGCAGAGTTGGGCAGCATCGCGATACAAATGTATCGCGATATAGTATTTCAGAAATACGTTTTTCAGAAATACTTTTAGTGTTTATATTTCTGTATTGCGATACAATTTTTTAATCAGTATCTGTATTTCAGTGTCAGTAGATATCAGGTTGTTTTTGTTCCCACTCGGACCTCGATGGAGCACCTTGAGCTACCGCCGGGAACCGGGAGGGGAGATCGTGGAAGATGTGGTCCGGGTGCTGCTTGGAGTTCAGGAAGACTTCTTGCTTATTCTTGTTGTAGTCGACGGCGGAGAGTCAATAGGCTTGGAGACGAAGTTGTGATGAATGCAACTGATAACAATAAACTTTACTCCAACAGGAAAAAAAAACACAGTTACACGAAAGAAAATGACACACTGCAACTAACTGCCGCGCACGGCTTACGTAGTTAAGCCGTTACAAAAACGGACGCCCTCCCGCGCACACTATCGTAAACGGCGCCGCCGGTCGGCGCCACCGGGCGGCACCGCCGTCCGGCGTCCCAACGCGAGGAGTCCACATTGTCCTCCGTTTTGCGGGCGTCACGTGACAGCACTGGCTCTCGCGATCGCGCGCGCACCTCTCTCGGATTTCCCGCTCTTTCGTCGTCTGCTCTTCGGTAAATATTTCCGTTTTGGCTCTCATCTTTCGCATGTAGCAGCATCGAAACCGCACTCGCTGCCTACATGGTAGGTGTCCATGATGACCTGGTGATCAGCC
>JABSTQ010006279.1:0-89873 GCA_013358835.2 Ixodes persulcatus | reverse complement strand
TTTGTTTATCCTTTAGCTGCAAAGTAGGAGCTGTAGCCTCTGTAGATTTTGAATAGGTCTTGCCTTTTCTCACGCTGGATAGCTGCGTTGATGGGGAATCTCGTTGAGAACGAAGATCGTGAGCTGCGACGTCGTGTCTTGCTTGGTTGGCTGCTGTCCTGGCATGGCCAGTGGACATCTGATCTTGTGTAGACCGTAGAGCCTCTTTTGCTGAGGTGTAACCAACCTTGGCTTCGCTCTTGTACCTGTATATTTTCTGCTCTCTTTTGTATGCCGGGCACAAACGAGATGTAGAGTCGTGTGCTTTGTTGCAGTTCATGCAGAGTGGGTCTTCCGCTTCGCACTTGGTGCGATCATGGGGACCCCCGCAGCGACCGCATCGCAATTCCCTAGTACAGGCGGTTCGAACGTGCCCAAAACGGTTACATTTGGAGCATTGACGTGGTTTCTCGATGTACGGTTGTGTCTTGTATCTTGTGTATCCGATTGTAACGTACTCTGGTAGAGTGTCCGTGCTAAAGACGAGCTTGACGGTCTCGGATTTACCCAGTCGTCGGATGGAGATAACAGGTGCAGTAGTGCGTACTGCCAGTTGAAGTTCGACCTCGGTGAGGTCTGCTGGTACTTCGTAGATCACCCCGGCCGCCGATTCTCGTGGAAGCGGTTCGTAGGCCAGGACAGCGATCCCGTCTAGTGTGGTCAGTGCAAGGAGCGCTTTCGTAGCGTCTCTATTTCTGGTGTCAATTGCCAGTACGTTTAGTCTTCGGTTTGGCCTAACCAGGATCACCCCGTCTGGAGCAGTCATGTCCAGTTTTTCTTGAATTTTCTTCGGGTTAATGGTGGCGATCACTTTGTCTGGATCCTTGGGTCTGACTATCACCGTGAGGTGGGGATCAGTACGATTCATAGTCTTGACCGTCTTGTCGCTTGACTCCGAACTAGTTGAGGCTTTGCGTCTCTTTCGGTTCTGAACAAGCTGAAAAGGTGCCGAGTTGGTGTCCAGCTCGTCAGAGATGCTCTCATAGTAAGAGACTGTGCTTGAAGCGCTTGACGTACCCAATGATGGCCGCTCAGCCTGTCCATCCAGTTCCATTTCGATCGATGGTGAGCCTTGGCCGGCTGGATGGCCCGCCTCAGCCATGGTCGGTGACCGTTGCGTCAATAGCGAGGATCGTATGGTTTTTACCTTGAATTAGCAGCGGAAATCTTGAATAAAGACACAATATAGCAGGAGAACCTCGATAGCAGCCAAGGTAAATCCGACTTCCGGACGCATGTAGTATCTGCTCCCGCTGCTTCTACGGAAGACAGCGGTTTCTACGCTGTTCTGGGTGCCAGTTACGTGCCCACACCAAGTGCATCTGTTGGCCGGAGAATGAAACCACCTTTCTTCAATCTGGGGTGAGCTCCTTTATCTGCAAGAGTTGCGAAAAGATCAGCGGGGATGCTAGGCCTAATGGCGATAGCCAGGCCGGCCTCGACGAAGCATCGCTCAGCCACCACTCCGCACCGCCCTCCCCGACCGCTTCCAACCGTCCGGAGGGGCCAGCTTCCTCCTCCCCCGGCGGTACCAACGCAGACATGGAATCCTTACGGGACCTCCTCCTCGACTCCCTCGAGGGGATCTCCTTCCTCACGGACGAGGTTGCTGCTCTTCGGGACGAGAACGCGCAGCTTCGCCGCGAGTACAGGCAGTCTTCCCAGCTGCAGGCGAGTGCCATACAGTCTTTGCGAACGGAACTCAGAGCTGTGCGCGAGACTCGGTGCTAAATGGGGCCGGCCGGCGGAAGACAGCTGCCATTTTCCTACGCCGCGGTGACGAGCCCCCATCATCCGCTTTCTTCGGCGCGAGGAGGAGGAGGCACCCCTCTTCTCGCAGGGGAGGCCTCTTCGAGCGCGCCGGTCGACGGTCTCTCTGCGACCTTGAACGAGTCGCGCACCGACCTCGCTGAACCTGTCCAACCTTCGGGGCATCCACGCCGTCAGGCCCCATCGAACTTTAACGGGGCTGGGTTCCGCGGGGCGGGGCACAAGTTCCCCAGGGCAAGGCGTCCGTTGTTGAGGGGAAGTGCGGCAACCAGCTGTATACCTGTGTGTCACCGTTTGCTTATCTGAGTGCACGGTCGGAAGATAGGGGGAGTCTACTCAGATAAGCAAACGGTGACAAATTGGCGTCCGCGACAGGACGCCAATTTGTCACCGTTATCGGCGCGCCTTAGCGCTGGCAAGTCCACGCTCCCCTCTTGAGAAAGAACTCGAAGCTTCGGTTAAAGCTGGGCGGCGGAGCTTTTATTTTGGTATTTTCTTGTCGGCGAGCCGGAGAGTGGTCGCGTTACCGCCGCTTCGTTCGAGAGAGTTCCAGCGCTTTCTCGGGGTGAACGGAACCGCACTGAACGAATCGAACGACTGGGCAACCCAAATTGGGTGCGGCACAACAACATGATTAAGCCGTACGACACTTCTAGACGCAGTACGCTCGAGGTTGTGACACAGCCCCCAGTTTCAGAATATTATGTAATAATAATCCCAAAACTCACAAAGTCGTGCGTACGCGTCGTTCACACTTAGCGACCAAAGTTGCAGTTCTTACTGTCACAAAATCAAGTATAGTACAATTTCGTACATAGGACTAATGACAGGTACAAAATTCGCGTACAGAACATCGGCTTGACATCGATTTCTCAACAAATACACAAGTTCGACAAGTACAGTCGTTATGAGGTAACTAAAAGTCAGAAAAAGCTAGTGCGCATTACAAGGGTCTGTCCGAAAGTCATTACAAGTGTGGAACTTGTGGACAATATAGACTACAATCTAGTGTCTAAGCCGGTAGGCTCCCATTCAATGACGGTGATTTAGTACGTAGAAACACATACAACGTGCTGGCGGAATAAGACTCATAACGTACATAGGCTGTTCACAACAATATAAAGAGTACAATACGATGTTACCGGACGGTTCAGGAATGCCACCACTAGAGGACGCCAACAATACACAGCAAATATGTACCATACAATCCGGAATATACATAATTTCAAACTTTGCGTTCGGTACAATATTGAAGCCGCGAGAGTGAAGGTCTGGCCCCCCCCTTGTGAAGATACAATCTAAAAATTCCACTCGCGATGCACAGTTACAGGTGTACATGGATTTACACTCTGCTTAAATAGTCTGCTCCAACATTCTCGGTCCCTTTAATATGTTCGACTGTGAACTGGTATTCCTGTAAAAGCAGACTCCAGCGGAGGACTCTACTGTTCAGCTGTTTTGCTTGCTGAATGTAACGGAGCGGCTGGTGGTCGGTTTGCACGACAAACGGCCGTCCGTACAAGTACATGTTGAACTTTTGGACTCCCCAAACCAGGGCAAGGCATTCTCTTTCAATAGTGCTATAACAGACCTCTCGGGGAACAAGTTTCCTGCTGGCGTATGCTATAAGGTGAAGCGTGCCCTCGTAGCGTTGCATGAGCACGGCGCCGAGGCTGGTTTGAGAGGCGTCAGTGCGGAGCACAAATGTCTTAGTGAAGTCCGGGAGTCTAAGTATAGGAGGGCTAGAGATGCGCCGTTTGAGCTCCTGGAAGGCTTCTTCTTGAGCGGTATACTCCACTTGACGATGTTATTTTCCACTTTTTTGGTGAGTGCGGTTAGCGGCGCGCTGATCTCGGCGTAGTTCGGAATAAATCCGCGATAGTAGCCTGTTAGGCCGAGGAATGCGCGAACTTGCCGTTTTGTTTTCGGTGCTGGCACTGTCTGGATCTTTTCCAGGTTTTTTTTCCAGCGGTGCTAGTTCTCCTTGTCCAATTCGATGCCCGAGGAAGTCGATTTCTGCTGTCCCGAACTCACACTTGCTTGGGCGTACTGTCAGTCCAGCCGCTTCAATTCTGCTGAAAAGTTCTCGGAGTGATGCAACGTGCTCTTCCCATGCATTGCTGGCAATTAATACATCATCGTAGTAATGATTAACACCGGGGACACCGTTGACGATTCGTCGCATAAGCTTGGCGAAGACGGCGGGAGCGGTTTTAATTCCGAACGGCATGTAGCGGAACTGATAAAGTCCCGACGTTGTGGAAAAGGCAGTCTTGGCTTTGGACTCCTCCGAAAGAGGGATTTGCCAGTAACCCTTTACAAAATCTAATTTGGAAAAGTACCTTTTGCCGCCTGCAGCTGCAAATACGGCATCGGCTCGAGGCATTGGTTCTGAATCGGCAACTAGTATGTTGTTGAGTTTTCGGTAGTCTACGACAAACCGATTGGTGTGGTCGGGCTTTTTCACCAACAACACCGGGGAGTTATACGGGGACACCGATTCTTCTATGATTTCCAGGGCCTTCATGTCCTGTACTTCCTTCTCCATGTTCTCCACCGTAGCGAACGGCAGGGGGTATTGTTTTACGTGAACCGGTGTGTCGGTGGTGAGCTCTAGGTGACATTCCACCAAATTAGTTTTCCCCGGAACGTTCGAGAAGATCTTGGAATGTTGCTTCAGTTCTGCCTCAATTTGGGCCTTTTGCGTAGTTGTAAGGTGTGGCGAAAGTTTGACGTCGGCAATACCTTCCGTCTTAACAAAGTCCGGAACCGGTATGCCGCTCTCTTCACTCGGTTCAGATACGCCGCATATCGCGTTGCACACTGTCTTTTCGGGGTTGGGTTTCCTTTTTTCGTACTTCTTTAATAGGTTGGCGTGAAAGACTTTGGGCCCACTGGGTGTCTCGATGACGTAGTCCGCTTCTCCTTTTCTTTCTTTCACCTCGAATGGTCCTTTCCAGTGGAGAAGGAGCTTGTTGTTATCTGTCGGGAGGAGGACTAAGACTTGGTCTCCAGTCTGGAATCGTCTATTCCTCGTCTTTCGGTTGTACAACTTCGCATAGCGGGCTCCTGCCTTCTCAAGTTCTTCGTGCGCTACGCGACAGGTTTCTTCCAGTCGGTTGCGAAGGTCGAGAACATGTTGATATGTAGTTTTGATTTCCTCATCCAGACTTTCATTACTCCATATCTCCTTAAGGATGGAAAGGGGACCTCGGATGTGGCGGCCGTACAGTAGCTCGAAAGGAGAGAATCCGAGGCTTGCCTGCGGTACTTCTCTATAGGCGAAGAGCAGTGGAGCTAGGTAGCGATCCCAGTCCCGGGGTTTCTCCGCACACATGCGCTTCAACATGAGTTTTAAAGTTCCATTGAACTTTTCAACCATCCCGTTTGCCATGGGGTGGTAGGGACTAGTGTGGAGTTGGCGTACTGAGAGCAGTCGCGCCACTTCCTTCATGAGTTCGGATGTGAAGTTGGTCCCCCTGTCACTCAACACCTCTTTAGGGACTCCCACGCGAGAGAACATCTCGACTAGCGCTTCGGCGACGCGTTCTGTCTCGATGCTTGGCAGTGCAATAGCATCGGGGTACCGGGTTGCACAGTCCATCAGCGTGAGGATGAATCGGTTTCCGGCCTTTGACGGTGGGTTTATCGGACCGACGATGTCAATCGCCACTCGGTGGAACGGCGTTTCTATAACCGGCGTCCTTCCCAGAGGTACTCGCGGCACTCTTCCTTTGGGGATCGTTCGTTGGCAAATGTCACACGAAGCGACGAACCTCTTCACGTCTGCGGTGATACCCGGCCAGAAAAAGTCCTCCAGTATCCGGTCCTTCGTTTTCTCCACGCCTAGGTGGCCAGCCATGATGCCGTCGTGGGCCGTTTTCAAGACGGTCTGTCGGCGGCCTTTGGGGACGACTAGTTGCCGTACTTCCCGACCGGTCTTCTCGGTGAATCGCCTGTAAAGGAGGTTGCCTTCCAGCTTGAACTCAATCTTATGCTTACTCTTCGAGTTTTTCGTCTCCTTGCCGATTTGTGCGAAGCAGGATTTCAGGGAGTGATCCCTTTCTTGTTCTTCGGCATAACTGCACTCTTGAGGTGGTTCGGACGTCGGCGCAGGGGTCTTTAACGGTTGAAAGCGTCGCGCCTTCTTTTTTGACTGTGCTCGTGTTACCGCGGCCGCGACTTCCCTTTCGGCCGAGTCATCGGGGTGTGGCTCGTACATAACTTGTGGTTTGGTAGTGTCAGGGGGTATTTCTTCCTGAGTCGGTGAGGCTATGGGATCGTCGGGGGCTCGCACTCCATTGATGTTGCCGAGAATGAGGTCGTACAGTGGCGTCTTCATGCAGAGGGCGTTTACCCTTCCGCTGTAGTATGGAGTCTGTACCTCGATCTGAGCCTCGGGCAACTTCCGAATGGTGCCGTCCGCTAAGTACACAGGGCTAGTCTCACCTGTGAGATCTTCGTCTCGCACCAAGTCTTCCCTCACGATCACCACGCTGCACCCCGTGTCACGCAAGACTGAAACCTCTCGATCGGCCAACTTTCCTTGAGCAACGGGCATACGCTCCCCTCGGAACTCCGATCCCGTCATAGTGACCGCGTTCACGACCGGGATCTTCTTGCCATTCTTGAGTTCTACGAAGCCTTCACTGATATCGTCGGGCTTTGGCTGCTTAGGTGGTGCGTAGATGCACGAAACTTGAGGCACTTTGTTGTTGCTCCTGCAAGCGTCTGCCTTGTGTCCGTGGCGCCCGCACTTGAAGCATTTTGGAGCGTTATTTCCCGTGAAATTGCTCCGGCAGTTGTTAGCGTGGTGTCCCACCTTGTTACACAGGTAACACTTGGGCGGGGGCTTCTGACCGGCCGATCTCTTCTCCGGCTCAAGGCGTCCGGAGTCTTCTCGTTTCTCCCTTTTAGCCCTTCCTAGATTGGTGCTTCTCTGCGCCTCAAAGTACTGGTCGGCCAGTTCCAGCATTTCGGCAAGAGACTTCGCTCTTCTTTCTTTCAGGTACAGAGAAAGACTTGGGTGACACCCATTCAGAAATTGCTCTTTTATCAGCAGCTCCCGCAGTGATGCATACTCCTTTTCTATTTCGGCAAGCTCTGTCCAGCGGTCGAAATAGTGGCTCAGGCGCGCCGCAAATTGTGTGGCGGTTTCGCCATCTGCGGGCGTCTCACTTCTGAACTTCTCTCGGAAGGCATCCACGGTGAAGCGAAACCTTTTCAACAGCGCGGCCTTGACTTTGCTGTAATCAGCGGCGTCCTCTGGAGTCAACCTCCCAAACACGTTCAGTGCTTCGCCGCTTAAGCGGGCGCTTAGAGCCGTAGACCATTGGTCTTCTGGCCAATTTTGGCTTCTGGCTATTCCTTCGAACCGACGAATGTAAGCGTCGAGATCATCCTTTTTTTCGTCAAATGCCACAAGGAGCTTGCTCGGGTTCAGGCGTACGCCGTTATTTTCTTCTCTTATGCTCCGATCGGCTGACGTAGAGTCTCTCTCCAAACGCAGTGCCTCGATTTCTGTTTTTAATTTCTCGATCTCACCATTGCGTGCTTTCTCCTCTCGCTCCGCTTTCGCTCGCTCTAACTGAAGTTGTCTCTGAAATTCGTTCTCCCTTTCTCTTTCAGCCCTCTCAGACTCTTCTCGTGCTGCCTGTCTTGCTCTCTCAGCTTCTTCACGAGCCTTCTCAGCTTTCTCTTTTTCGTCTTTTTCTTCTGTGCGACCCACTTTCGCAGTTCGCCCCCTGACAGGCCCAGCTGGCAGCCCAACGCTACAATTTTCTCTAAATCCATGATTGCAAAGGTATCGCAATCTAGTCACAATCCTCTAGCCTCCAGTTAAGTGTATCTACTGAGACAAAGTTAGTGGGAGCACCAACTCATTAAGGCCGTAGCAGCCTATGCTGCAAGAGTTCCAGGCTCTTTCTCTTCCTCACTGCCCACATCAGACGTCCTGTCGCGGACGCCAATTTGTCACCGTTTGCTTATCTGGGTGCACTGTCAGAAGATAGGGGGGGAGTCTACTCAGTGAGCAAACAACCCCTCACCGAGACTACAGGGCACTGGTGACGAAGGGGGTGGCCGTCTGATGTGCGGCTTTCGCCAACCAGAGCGGTAAGAATGAGTCTGAGCCTTGGACAACCAACAACAGAAAGACTTATATTTGGAAAGACAAGACACTATACAAGCACGAGGGCAAGAACCAAACGAGAGGTAACTTAAAAGGAATATAAATACAAGAACAGTTCGAAATCGGGCAAATGATTCAATCAGGAGCGTTAACAATTAGAGATTATGAAGTAGAACGGTTAACTAAGAAAGAAAAAAAAGTTCGATGCATATGAGAGACAAGAGTCCCACAATATTCACCGACCGGGCCGGACGATGCACCGCTGACGGAGGCGATTTGGCTACCTGTGAAGCGTGGCTTCGTCGTAGACCAGGCTGTCCGAGACGATCACGGTGATTCGAGACCCGGGAGTACGTTGGAGTCCTCCAGGGCGCGGGTCGCCGATGGTGTGGAGTGCAAACTGGCGGAAGCCGTTGTCACAACACGACGTCCAAACGTAGCTAATTGGTTTCGGCGCGGTTTCTCTTTTTATAACGGTGCCGGCGCGGAGAGACAGAGAGAGGGAGAGGGAGAGAGGAGAGGGGGAGCACACAACACGTACGCAACACGTCGGCCGCCGTCGAGCACACAGCTTCCCTCTCTCTCCCTTCTAGAATCATCGGTGCGCCTTAGCGCTGGCAAGTCCACGCTCCCCTCTTGAAAGAACTCGAAGCTTCGGTTAAAGCTGAGCGGCGGAGCTTTTATTTTGGTATTTTCTTGTCGGCGAGCCGGAGAGTGGTCGCGTTACCGCCGCTTCGTTCGAGAGAGTTCCAGCGCTTTCTCGGGGTGCACAGAACCGCACAGAACGAATCGAACGACTGGGCAACCCAAATTGGGTGCGGCACAACAACATGATTAAGCCGTACGACACTTCTAGACGCCGTACGCTCGAGGTTGTGACAGTTGTTGAGCAGTGTTTTGTTCTACTTTTCCAGCTTGCTCAGCATGCTTGATAGGTTGTGCTTGATCTTTGCTGCATCGACCTTGAAAAGTGCACAGGTGTGGCCTGGAAAAAAAGAGAGAGAGAGAGAGAGAGAGAGAACACAAGTTAGCATCTATTAAAATCTCCAGTTGAGCAGCTCCCCACTACTCAACTGCCATGCACATGCCCCATTCACAGGCTCACTTGCCCGATAATTAGGAAAAACGGGCATGATACGTTGGAAGCGAAAAGGGTGGGAGATCATGGATGATGGACGATAGAGGCTGTAACCTATGTAACGGGCGGTAGCTTGCGCCACCAATACAGCTGGCCCGGCCAAACTCTCCAATCAACGCCAAGCTACCAGCTTCTGCCTGCAGCTTTCATAGAAGCCTAGACTTTGCATGGTAATGAAAAAGTTAAGTGTCTTCAATTTGCTGCTCCATTAGTGGCACCAAATTTTCAAAAGGGAACTTGAGCCCTGGGGAACTGTTAATATGGCCATGGCGGCCTCTAGAAAATACGTGAAATTAGGTAATTATCAAATTAACTAAAATATTTTAATTAACTTATTTAATTTTTGACTTTAGGGCGCAAAAAGTACTTACAAATAGCGCTGTACAGGACCTTTCGTGCCGATCGCTCTGGATTACACGTTGAACTCGTCGGAGATTCCTGGCAGAGTTCGACACGGTTCAGACTCATCGGATAGTGACAAAACGTACATTGCGTAGCAAGAATACCTATCCCCAAATGGACAGGAGGACCTCTCCTTGTCACTCACATGGAAGAGAAGGCGGTCCGTTCTGTCTTCGGTTCGTCGAAGCTAGTGGTCACATGTATGCCCACAACAAAGGAAGATCATCGGTGTGTAGGCGCTGCCGAAAGAATATCCATGGTCTTGGCAATCCGTATGTTGAAGATCGCACTTGGCACTAAGACGAAATGCGCTGCTGGTGATCCGAACTCTAGAACTAGATTTACCACATTTACCACAGAAGCGAAATCCATAGCAGGCCCGCAGGCCGCATCACCCGCGAAGCTAGGTCCGGTCTTCGCAGGCATTCCGGGTTTGTCAACGGCTAATGCGTCATCCGTCAAACCACGTGATCACGCTTCTGCCGTTACCCGCGCACAGAGAGCGGATTCAGGCGATAAAAAGTATACGGTTCATTGGACCGGCGAATACGCACCGTTACCACGCCTTCAGCTTAGGGAGAGAGAGAAAAAAGAGAGAAGGAGTAGAAAGGAAGCAGCCCAGAACGGGGGGTGCGCTTACAAAGGCTAATCTTCAGGGCCATCTCAACAATTAACACAACAACAGGTTTGTCACTTGTACCCAAGGTTGATAGTGCAGTGGATGTTATGCGTGGGCTTGGGCAGACATGTACATGTTACCCAAAAAAAGTAACTAAATATCGTTACTCGTTACTCGCTCAAAAAGTAACTAAATACGTTACTCGTTACCGATTCTCAAAAGGAACGCGTGAGTTACCTCAAAAGTAACGAGTTACTTTTCACGTTTTTTTGGCGACCGAATACGCAACTGTTTTTGTTTCATGGTTTATTGTGTTCTTTTTAGTAGTGATTGCCCTTCAGCAGCCTGTAGAAGTTTTCATCAGTTATGTTTCCCCGCTTCCTTGAAAATACATCTCCGGCGACGCTGAAGAGTCGTTCTACCGACGCGCTCGAAGGAACGGCAGTGTTGTGCTTCAGGAAGAGCTGGTGAATCTTCGAGAACTGCGCCTTCATTGAGAACAGCGGGTAATGGGTTATGTGCCTTCCTGTGTTTGCAACTTCCGGGTTTACATTCGGTCCGTACCCGTTTCTAGAAGGTTCAACCAACGAACCTGATTGTGCTCGCTGGGTGAAGGACATTCCCAGCTGTAGAGTTCAGTACAGCAACGTTTATCGCTAAACACATCAGTCGAACCGTTCGACTGACGTGTTCAGCGATATATGTTGCTGTACTGTCATACTGGTTAGTTGTTTTTCGGGTTGCCCATCTGCCTTTGTCACAATAGACGCATACTCAGGTTAGAATAAAAACAAGGCCGTTTAAGCGGTGTTGTACACGTTACTCCTCTAAAGTAACGAGATACCGTTACTCGTTACTTGGCCTTCAAAGTAACTAAATACCGTTACTCGTTCCTTTTATGAGAAAGTAACCAAATACGTTACTCGTTACCGAAAATAGTAACTAGGTACAAGTAACTCGCTACTTGTAACGCGTTACGTACATGTATGGGCTTGGGCTTTTAGTCAGGTTCCGTGCTCTGCCTTATCACCAGTTTCGAGACTGTAGTCACGTGACCCTAACCGGAGACACGATTAGCCTAAAACACGCATAGCGTCTACCCTGCTGTCAATACCGCTTGAGCAGGGCAGCTCTTTGAAAGCCAGCTTTTGAATTTCTAAAGAAGCTGTCCAACCCAAAAGTGATTCTAAACGGGGCAAGTTTGAAGACACTATGTTTTACGTCGTATAACTCACATTATAATTTAGAATGAAGAACTAAGCGCGACTATTTTTTGCGCACGATGTCCACAAATAAATAAATAATATATATATATATGTATATATATTTTTTTTTCATCAATAAATTTAAAATTATTTGTACACATGTTAGGTTCGCGTTTTTAAACTTCAAATTTTTTTACGAAAGAGTTACACATAAAAGACACCACGGACAGCACATCGTCCGACTTTCAACACACGATGAATCGCCGACGCTCGCTGACAGATGGTTTTTAGTTACCCTCATTGGAGGTTGAAGTCACATTCTGGTCATATAGTCCTGTCTTCAAGAAAAGGCTAGCGTGCATGATTGTTTCAACCTATTGATTTGGAATCGTAGTGACTAAATCTGGTGTTGGCAGTGGGTGAGGCTGCAACCTACAGCATGTTTGATTGGAAACCTGTGTTATTGATGTATATATACTCTGTGTGATTATTTTTAAATGTTTATCAGGGCCGGATCTTGTGACAATAAAATCCTGTGACTATGTAGTTCACTTCAAGCCTGTTGTAAAAGCGTTTCTTACTACACACGAAAACTGCTTATGACTCGTATCAACGATTTTGTCATGTTTTCAGTGTGTATGGTCTATCAAGTCAGGTCTGTAGAAAATCTAGGAATATGGCGACGCAAAGTCTAAGGACCGTTTGCGACAGACAGTTGGTAGGATTTCTGACGACTATGCTCTGTAGACTCCTGTTTACAGGAAATCTGTAGAAACCTTGTAGAAAAATGGCGATAAGATAGGAAGTGGACAGGTATGTTAAAAAATCGTTAAGATGTCTACAGACTGGCTCACAATTTTTTTGTAAGGGGATGTATGTGCCATGGTCGGTAAATTGTCTTCTATGTAAAAAACCTGAGACTATTGAACATGTGTTTATCTTTTGTTGGGACGCGGTATTTTTCTGGGATGTCCTCCAACGCACTTTAAAGAAAGAACTACCTATAACCCCAACAGGGATACGTTTCCTTAGTGTGGATAATGATAATGAAGTTCCTTACGACATGATTATGTTGTTAGCTTTGTGCAGCATTTGGAGATCACGTATGGCTGTTCGACATGCTGACCTCGACTCAAAAGAAGTGCGGATATATTTCTTCAACCTTGTAAAACAAGTACAGAGTGTGTATTTGAACTGTGAACCTGAACCGGAGTGGACTAGTATTTTAAAATCACTCCTCGAAATGCGTGATTTTTAATACGCTGTGCAAAAGAGCTGTACAGCGCTGTTAGAATGACATGATTGTTGCTGTAACTACCATGCAATAAAGAAAAAAAAAAAGGAACGGTGGCCGTGTTGTCTAGCGCACACCAGCTCGGAGCACGTGGAGCGAAAGCTCGCGCTGCAGAACCCAGGGATCCTGGGTTCAATCCCCACCCCTGCTCGTTTCGATCTGGATGAGCATCGTACCGGCGTGCGGTCGTGTATCACTACTGCGTGGTGCACGTTAAAGACCCCAGGTTAGCGGTTGTACCGCACTGGCCAAATTGCTCATCTACAGCTGAGACACCAGACGCCCACTGAGGCAGACTAACTTCCGGCTGTATAAACATACACACAACAATTTTTTGCTGTCGCATAAGCTTAAAAAGGTAGCAAGTAGAGTCAACGTCGACGTTGTTTTCTCTGATCCCCAAAAACTCTCCAGCCTATGCAAGCGGGTGAATGGGCCACCTATTCTACCAGAGTGCTGCAACAAACCACAAGACCAAGTTCGTTTCCTGTGCAGAAGGAGTGATATATTCTTTCTCTCTTACCTGTGGGAAGCATTACGTTGGGCAGACGGGGCGCTGTCTTAACGATAGGCTTCGAGAACATAACCACAACGCCATTAACGCTAACTCAGGTCATCTGGGCATTCATTGCAGAGATTGTGGATGCTCCCCCCTTCTAAACAATTGCACAGTACTGGGACGAAGCAAGAACAAACTAACTAGAGAAATTATCGAAGCCGCTAGCATAGACGTGCTAGACGGATTACGCGTTAGTACCCCGTCGATTAGCTTATCCCAAAAAAAAAAGAGTTAGATTATTTAGGAAAACCTCCTTAGTAATTTTTACTGTAGTAGGACTTATTTTTTTTTATTTATTTATTACTGCCAGCCATTGATTGGCCAAGGCAGGAGTGGGTACATAGTGGAAGAATGCACACAAACAAAATATGCGGTACGACATTACATAAAAAATACGAGGCAATGCTTCTTTCAAACACAGATGCGCTTGAACTATTTACAATAGTTTCAGGCAAACTATTCCAGTCATATATTGATCTCACAAAGAACGAAAATTTAAATACATCAGAAAAGTACGGATAGGGATCAATATGCCTGTTATGCTTATGTCTAACAAATCTCGGAGTCGAAAACTGTATATAGTTTTGTTTGTCTAACTTCTGGGAATCGCTAATAATTGAGAAGAACGTTCTAAGGCGTTTTAGTTTCATATTCGTTTCAATCGTGTGAAATCCAGCTCTATTTCGCAATTCTGTAACTGATGTGGTTGATCTGTAATCATTAAAAATAAAGCGAAGCGCTTTATTTTGTACTCTTTGCAGTTTTTCTATGTTTTGACGCGTGTAGGGTTCCCAAACTGGGCTGGCATAATCCATGACTGGTAAGACCAGGGTTTTGAAGGCAGTTATTTTAACTTGGGGAGAAGCGTCTCGTAGAGTTCTTCGTAAAGTCCAGAGCCGCTGCATGGTCTTTTTGCATATTTGATCAACATGAAGGTTCCATGAGAGATTCGGGCAAAATAATACGCCTAGATACTTATACTGTATCACTTTTGTGAGCGATTTCTCCCCAATACGGTAATCGAAAACTAGAAGGGTTAGCTTTTTAGTCACTGTCATAAAAACGGTTTTATGGATGTTCAGTGACATCTGCCATTCGTCACACCATTTTTTTAATTTTTTGCAAATGCACATTTACTTTTAGCTGGTCGGATCTACTTGAAATTTCGCTAAATATTGTCTCGAGTGACAAGTGATGAGGCAAAGAAAACTGAACTAAACTGAACGTTTAATAGGGCGAACTTGTGCCCGAAAATAAAAATAGAACAGAAGAGAACAGAGCGTCGCGAGCGTCGAGGTCGGCGTGACAGCAAAGTCGAACGCTGGGGCGAAACTGACCCCGGTTCGCCACGCGGAGCCCCTTATGTTCACGCGTAAGCTTCTGGAATAATCAGCGTAGAATGTTCGACGCGTAGAACATTCGGACCTCGAACACGCAACAGGATTCTCGAATTTACCAGAAAACTGGATTGCAGGAATAACAAAAGATGCGTCGCTTCCAGGGATCGAACCCTGGCTTTTCGCGTGGGAGGCACGCGCGATAACCGTTAGGCCACGAGCGCGCTGCCTGCTTGGTCAGCTGCGCTCGCGGCATTACTCCCCCCTTTAAAAAGTGCATCGCCCCGATGCAACACAAAACAAAACAAAGCAAATAAAAAGGACGGAAAACTAAAGAGTCCTTTGGAATGCATAAGGTGCACAGTCCTATCGGGCGTAGTACGGCTTCAGGCGCACGACGTGGACGACTTCAGGCCGTGGTGGGCGGCGTGATGATGTTCTTGTTCCGTCGGGCATCACCTCGTAGTTCAGCTCCCCGAGGCGACGAAGTACCTTGTAGGGTCCGAAGTAGCGCTTCAAGAGTTTTTCGCTGAGACCACGGCGGCGGATCGGTGTCCACACCCACACCCTGTCTCCGGCCTGGAAGTGAACGTCCCGACGACGAAGGTTGTAGCGGCCCGCGTCGACGCGTTGCTGGTCTTGAATCATGAGTCGGGCGAGTTGGCGGACTTCCTCCGCCCGTTGAGCAACCGCCTGGGCGTCGTCGCTCTCATTGTCAGATGGCTCATGGGGTAGCATGGCGTCCAGCATGGTCGTTACCTTCCGACCATGTACCAGCTGGAAAGGTGTGAATCCAGTGGTCTCTTGAACGGCCGTATTGTAGGCGAACGTGACGTAGGGCAACACCTCGTCCCACGTCTTGTGCTCTACGTCGACGTACATAGAGATTATGTCGGCGATTGTCTTGTTGAGTCGCTCCGTCAGCCCGTTGGTCTGCGGGTGGTACGCAGTGGTACGACGATGGCTGGTGTGACTGAGCCGGAGGATTTCTTGGGTCATCTGTGCCATGAACGATGATCCGCGATCTGTAATCAGAACTTCGGGAGCGCCGTGCCGGAGGACGATTGAGTCGATGAAAAACTTGGCGACTTCCACAGCAGTCCCTGAAGGAAGGGCTTTCGTTTTGGCGTACCGCGTGAGATAATCAGTGGCGACGATTATCCAGCGGTTTCCCGACGTCGACGGCGGAAAAGGGCCAAGTAGGTCCATTCCGATCTGCTGGAACGGTGCGGTCGGGGGAGCAATCGGCTGCAGGAGACCTGCCGGCTTCGTCGGCGGTTTCTTACGTCGCTGGCACTCGTGGCACGATCGGGTGTAGAGGTGGACGGCCTTGGGGAGCTTTGGCCAGTAATACTTTTCACGAATACGGGCTAGTGTTCGGCTGTAACCGAGGTGTCCGGAAGTCGGGTCGTCGTGACATGCTTGAAAGATCTCCTCCCGAAGGTCGGTCGGGATTACCAGCAACCACGGTGTGTTGTTGTCCCCGAAGTTCTCTTTGTAAAGCACACCTTGTCGGAGGACGAAGGTTTGCAGGGCTCTCGAGAAGACACGGGGGACAGTCCCCCCTCGTCCTTCGAGGTGCTCGATTAGCGCGCGCAACTCAGGATCGTCTCGTTGACGTCGTGCCATGTCGTCGGTATTCACTGCGCCTAGGAAGCGCTCGTCGTCATCGTCGTCGCTGCCGCCGGAAGGCGTTTCGACGGGGGCTCTGGACAGGCAGTCGGCGTCGCTGTGCTTGCGGCCTGACTTGTAGACCACAGTCATGTTGAACTCCTGCAATCGGAGACTCCAGCGAGCGAGGCGTCCTGACGGGTCCTTGAGGTTGAACTCCTGCAATCGGAGACTCCAGCGAGCGAGGCGTCCTGACGGGTCCTTGAGGTTCGCAAGCCAGCAGAGCGAGTGATGGTCGGTGACTACACGGAACGGGCTTCCGTACAAGTACGGACGAAACTTCGTGATTGCCCAGACGACCGCAAGGCATTCTTTCTCGGTCGTGGAGTAATTTTTCTCCGCCTTGGACAGTGTCCGACTCGCGTAGGCGATAACTCGCTCGGTGCCTTCTTGCACTTGCACCAGCACCGCGCCAAGTCCAGCGTTACTTGCGTCCGTGTGAATTTCGGTTTCCGCATCCTGATCGAAATGTCCAAGAACAGGAGGAGTCTGCAGTCGTCGCTTCAGTTCATCGAATGCTTGCTGCTGCTCTTCGGCCCATTCGAACTTCTCGGCGTCCTTTGTGAGGTATGTCAGCGGTGCGGAAATCCTTGCGAAATCCCGAACGAAGCGCCGATAGTAGGCGCATAGTCCAAGGAACCTTCGCACGGCCTTCTTGTCTCTCGGCGCTGGAAATGCTGCGACGGCGCGATTCTTCTCTGGGTCGGGGCGAACGCCTTCGTTACTAACCACGTGACCTAGGAACTTCAGTTTGTCATAGGCGAACCGACACTTTGACGGCTTCAGGGTGAGTCCGGCGGTCCGTATGGCTTGGAGAACAGCTCGGAGTCGTCGCAAGTGCTCGTCGAAGTCGCCGGAAAACACTACGACGTCGTCGAGGTAGACGAGACAGCTCTGCCACTTCAGTCCCGCCAGTACGGTGTCCATTACACGCTGGAAAGTTGCTGGCGCCGTGCACAGTCCGAAGGGCATCACCTTGAACTCGTACAGTCCATCCGGCGTGACGAAAGCTGTCTTCTCTCGGTCCCGTTCGTCGACCTCGATCTGCCAGTAGCCGCTCTTCAGGGCCATCGATGAAAAGTATTGGGAGTGGCGCAGCCGGTCTAAAGTGTCGTCGATACGGGGGAGTGGATAGACGTCTTTCTTCGTCACCGCGTTCAGCTGTCGGTAGTCCACGCAGAACCTAAGTGTTCCGTCCTTCTTCTTAACCAGTACGACTGGAGACGCCCACGGACTGCTTGATGGCTGGATTATGTCGTCGTTCAGCATCTCTTGAACTTGCTCCTGGATCACCTCCCTTTCTTTAACGGAGACTCTGTACGGTGATCGATGCACAGGGCGCGCGTCGTCCTCGGTAACGATGCGGTGCTTCGCAACGGCTGTTTGGCGCACCTTTGACGACGTCGCAAAGCAGTCACGGTATTCGGCGAGGAGGTTAATCACATGCCGTCGTCTCGGGTCCGGAAGCTTAGGGTCGATGTCGAGCTGCGCTGGCGATGTACTGTCTTGCTGAGGTGGCGAGGATTCGTCAGTAATGGCGGCGATTTCGGCGGAGTTTCGGAGTTCCTCGACGTGGCCAACGGCTGCACCTTTTGTGAGGTGTTGCGTTTCATTCCGGAAGTTCGTCACGAGGACCACAGTGCGGCCATCATGAACTTCAGCTACTCCTCGTGCGACGCCTATTCCTCTTCCTAGAAGCAACTGGAGGTTGCCTTCCAGAACAACTTCGCCGCAGGTAGCTGCATCGGTCACGACGGGTACGACAACACTTGATCGCGGCGGCAGATTCACGTGGTTGGCAGCGACTCGGACGGCGGCTGACGCTGTTTGGGGTTTCTCTGAAGGCAGAACAGGCTTGCGCAGCGTCAATCTGTTCTCACCAAGGTCGATGACGGCGCCATATTCACACAAGAAGTCCATTCCGAGAATGACGTCCCTCGAACAGTCTTGCAGAATGACGAACTTCACAGGGCAGGTTTCACCGTGGATCTCAACGCGAGCGGTGCACCTGCCAACAGGTGTGATGAGATGTCCGCCGGCGGTTCGTATCTGCGGTCCGTCCCACGACGTTGTAACTTTCCGAAGGCGGCGAGTGAGCCTCCCACTCAAGACTGAGTAGTCTGCTCCGGTGTCCACGAGTGCCGATGCGTCGAGGCCGTCGATAACAACGTTTAGGTTGTTGGACACCGTTGCATGGGCGTCGGTGCGATGCGGGGCGTCAGGAGAGTGGGAGCGCTCCGGCGTTCTTGGAGGCTGTTTGCTTCCGTCGTTTTCGGCAACGTCACCTCCAGGCGTTGCCGCACTTAGTTTTCCCGGCGACGCAGGGGAGACAGACTCTCTCGGCGGGGTCGGGGCGCTGGGGACGCTGAACGTTGTGGCGATGGGGAGCGGGCTGCACGGCGGAGAGACGACACTGGGGAGGGTGAGCGTCGGAGGTACTCCTCGATGTCGCGAGGGCGTTCGTCGTACCTTGGGCGCAGGTCGTTCGGGTGGAACCCGCGCAGCCCCAGTTGTCTGTAGGGGCATCGACGGTAAATGTGGCCGGCTTCACCGCAGTGATAACACAATGGGCGTCGATCGGCCGTCCTCCACACGTCGGTCTTCCGTGGCGCTGCTTGTTCTGGGTGGGCGTGCGCCCGATCTTCCTGGTGTCGGGAAAACTGCGGCGCTGGAGGTTCACGTCGGGGTAGCGCCCTATACGGGTGAGCCGGGGGCGGCGATCGTCGGGTAGCTGCGGCGTAGGTCAGCGTCGGTTCTTCGGGTGCGGCCACGGTGACAGGGGCATCTGGTAGGAACGCTCGCTGAACCTCGTCTCGGACGACCTCGGCAATGGAGATTGAGGCCGGGCGTTCAGCAGTCGGCAGAAGTTTCTTGAGCTCCTCCCGGACGATGTCGCGGATGATGTCGCGAAGGCCGGGAGTGCTAGAGCTGATGTCGTAGCCCGATTCAGAAGCAGCAGCGACGCTCGAGTGCCGATGGTAGTGGCTGGCTCTTGCGAGGAGGGCACGTTCTATGTTCGTAGCCTCCGTGACGAAGTCTTCGACGGTAGATGGGGGGTTGCGAACAAGACCGCCGAAGATGTCACTCCTCACTCCTCTCATCAGGACGCGCAGCTTCTTCTCCTCGGTGGACTGAGGGTCGGCACGGCTGCTCAGGCGGAGGACGTCTTCAACGAAGCTGGTGACCGTTTCGTTGGGCCCTTGAGTTCGTACTTGCAGAAGGTCTTCCGCTCGCTGTCGTCGTGTCTGGTTCGTGAATGTCTCCTTCAGGCCGGCGATACAGGAGTCCCACGACGTAAGCGACGCCTCGTGGTTCTCGAACCACTGCCTCGCGGTACCCTCCAAGGAGAAGTAGAGGTTTTGGAGGCGCTGCTCAGTGGTCCATCCATTATGGCGTGCTACACGTTCGTAGTGCAGAAGCCAGTCCTCCACGTCTTCGTGGGTCTCGCCATGGAAGGTCGTCGGGGTTCGCTGGGCAACGGGCAGGTAGACGACGGCGGCGGTGGCCGGGGTCTGCGATTGCTGGTCGTCCATCGTCGGCCTCGTTGGCTGTCTGGTCCTGGGTGGCAGAAGTCCGTATTCCGGGTGTAGACCTTGGGTACGGCGACTTGATCGGGTCCCGACTTGGTCTTCGTCGGGTCCTACGGAGCTTGGGATCGGACTTGCACTTCTGGAACTTGGAGGGGTGCGCTGCACGGACATGCGGTACCCAGCACCTCCACCAAAATTTAACAGAAGAGAACAGAGCGTCGCGAGCGTCGAGGTCGGCGTGACAGCAAAGTCGAACGCTGGGGCGAAACTGACCCCGGTTCGCCACGCGGAGCCCCTTATGTACATGCGTAAGCTTCTGGAATAATCAGCGTAGAATGTTCGACGCGTAGAACATTCGGACCTCGAACACGCAACAGGATTCTCGAATTTACCAGAAAACTAGATTGCAGGAATAACAAAAGATGCGTCGCTTCCAGGGATCGAACCCTGGCTTTTCGCGTGGGAGGCACGCGCGATAACCGTTAGGCCACGAGCGCGCTGCCTGCTTGGTCAGCTGCGCTCGCGGCATTACTCCCCCCCTTTAAAAAGTGCATCGCCCCGATGCAACACAAAACAAAACAAAGCAAATAAAAAGGACGGAAAACTAAAGAGTCCTTTGAAATGCATAAGGTGCACAGTCCTATCGGGCGTAGTACGGCTTCAGGCGCACGACGTGGACGACTTCAGGCCGTGGTGGGCGGCGTGATGATGTTCTTGTTCCGTCGGGCATCACCTCGTAGTGCGCGGAAAGAACACCGTCATCACATGTAAAAACGGACTGGAAATATTTGTTGAAGCTTTTTGCCATATCTAGTATATTGATAATTGTTACTGAATCAACAGTGATAGAGGTAACACTATCTTTTGCTAGTGAAAGATACCTCCAGAACTTCTGTGGTGCCGATATCATAAAATTATGAAGTGTGGTGTTCATAAAAGAATATTTAGACTCGATGATAGCGTGACGAAGCCGACGAGATGCGTTCGCTATCTGGAAGCCTCTGAATGGTGCGCGGTTATCTCTTTTACATCCGTTTCGTAGCCTTTTTACCTTTCGTTTTAGCCGAATGATGTTTCTTGTAATCCACGGATTTTTCCTAGCAATCGCTTTAGTGCGGAATGGAACGAAGCGTGAAATAACGTTGCTAATTATTCTTTTTAACTTTCCCCAGACCTCATCTACAGTTGATGTAGGCAAAAGAGAGTATTCCCTGTATTCATCAAAACTTTCATCTAAGTAGTCTATAATTCCAACATCGTTCGCTTTTCCAAAATTAAGGACCCTTTGAATGTCACAAGAGGGAGGTTTATTCTTTTGCAAAGGGCATGTGAAAAGTGCTATGTCATGGTCGGATATTCCATCTACCACCTGACATGAGTATTCCGCGTCTGCAAGGGGTCTACTTAGAAAAATTAGGTCGAGTAGCGATTCGCAATTTCCCCGTGTTCTCGTGCTAGTTTTGACAACTTGGGTTAGGTCATGGGAAAACGCCATATTTAAAAGCGAGCGGGAACACTCACCTTCGTTACCCCCTTCGTGTAAATTGTTCCAATCGATATCGGGTAAATTAAAGCCCCCAGCAAGAATTAGCTTACATTTATCTTTAGCGTGCATACAAAGGTAATCATTTAATACTGAAAAATAATTAGGGTTTGGCTCGGGGGGTCTGTACAGAGCAACCACATTAATAGGACATTCGCTTATAAAAAGCTTAGCAGCTACGCATTCTATGCCATGAAGCACAGGCAATTGAACACAGGCATATTCATCCCTAACTATAATGGCAACACCCCCTCCCCTTCCCTCTCGGTCTTTCCGAAAGGCTATATAACCTGGTGGAATAAACTCCTAATTTTTTTATTTCAGCCGTTAACCATGTCTCAGTCATGACAACAACATCTGGTTCATGCTCTAAAAGTAGAGATTCAAAATGGGTTACTTTATTTACAATGCTACGTGCATTTACATTCAACAAAAGAAAGTTTTGAGGCGGACTCTGGTCATTCTTGCTGGTTGGGAGAACTCCGCTCAGACATTTGGTTCACTAATTGACGCGTATTAGTTCTTTCGTTCCAGGAAAAAAGCTTTCCCTTAAGTGATAACTTGTTGAACACTAGACGAGCTTTCGCACCTTGGTCTCTTTCAGCAGCACAGCATGCCCAGAGTTTTCCGCGCACATTTCGCACTTCCCTTGAAAAATCTTCACTAACAGAAATATTACTACCCTTCAACTTGTTGCGATTTCTTAGTATCTCAAGTTTTTCCCTGAAATCCGCGACACGAAAGATGACTGGTCGAGATGCGTCACGTTTAAAACCAAGACGATGCATGCGCTCAATGGTTACAGGGTTAACTCTTATCCTGTCAAACACGTTTGATTTAACAGTTTCAACAAGTTCATCAGCACTCTCGTTTTCAGTCTCTTCCAGTCCAAATATGATCAGGTTATTCCGTCTCGACCTATTTTCCAAGTCATCTTGACTTGATCTTACTCTCGGTCATTTCTTTCTTTTTCTTTTGTATTTTATTTTCTTGACTTCTTTTTCTTCCTTATCTTCTCTCCTTTTCCTTATCTTTTTCTTTCTCTGTTCTTCCTTGGTTAACGTTTATTTTCTTCTTTTAGCGCGTAAGAGTAAAAGATGACCGAAGATGATGTTTATTATATCCGAGAGTTGACAGTCAGCGCTGCGTGAGTGTTGTTTCTTTGTGTGGATCTGTTTTGATGGTGTGTTGTCTGTTGTGCGCTGTGAAGTATTAGCAGACAAGGGAATTTAGGTGCCGCTTGGAGCGGCTTCAAAAGCTGAGAACGCCGGTTCGCTCTACGGGACAGTTAATGCTCTCGCATTTATAAACGTCCGCAGCAACTGAAGTATCAAAGGAAGCGAAATATTTACCTAGTTTGCCTTCATGTATGCGCTCCGTCTTGTATAGAGACGTCGTCCTGTCCTTTTCTGTTCCTTCGACTTATATGTTCATTTATGCCCCAGTCTCAGGTATAGACCTTTGTCCGGAAGTGCTCTTTTTAGCCTCGACCGCAAGGAGCAAAAGCGAACAATAATCTCGAACCCAGACGCTCACGGCGAGGGGGGGGGGGGGGGGGGGGGGGGGGGGGCTGCTGCTGCGTCGGCGTGCGCCGCTGCTTCCCGCCGAGGGCTTCTTCGCTGGTGTGCCGACTGCCGTTTCGCCGGCATCGGTCCTGTTTACCGCGGTATGTGAGTATAGTGCCCGTAATGTGAGAGCCGTTTGTCCATACGCCACTTTGCCGCTGTTGGTTTCCATCTAGCCGAGCCAGAAAACACCTCGCGACGAGTTGACCGCGCCGCGAGTGACGAAGAAAAAGCAAACATGGCGACGGTTTGTACGATTGCTTTGGTGGCTCCGGTGTTGCGTGTCTTCAACGTCCTCGTGAGAAGATTCCCCTGCCCTTCGAAGTTATTGCAAGCACCACGAGTGGCACGAAAGATGTGGAATCATCGTCTCAACTACAAATATGCAGGCCTTCACGAGCAACGACGAAGCCGAGCAGGCGCTCGGCACCGTTGTGTCGTCAGATGTTCTACAACACCGAGGTATTTTCATTTATCGTTTGGAATGGCCTCAAGAGTGGGAAATTAACCTATTTCGCGGACTGTTAACGCCGAGGCGAGTGCCCTCCGATGCAGTGCCGTTGTCGCTCAAAGTGCTGAGAAAACCGGGTGACGATGGCGGCGGTGCTCTTTGATCGCTTTGATCTTGCGCCGTCGGGTTCATGGAGTCCGGAGTAAACGTACGTATGTATCAGCGCGAGAAGAAGGTTCGCACAGCCGGAGGTCTACTAGGGCTAGCCTTTTATTATGGCGCCTCTGCGATCTGCCCGGGCACGAGCTTGCCCGGCACGAGCTTGGTTCACTGGTGGAGCACGCTCCCGTTACACCTTCCTTTTTCATTCTTTTTTTTTTAAACAGACACGAGCGAAGTCGAAGTAACAAACACCACATCTTAACGCATAGGAAGATTGAAGGAATTAGCAAACAGCACACACTATGAGAGTTGATTTAAATTGGCATCGTAGCGAAGCCGCTGTGGAAGACGCCGCATCCGTGTCGAGGCTTGCTTCAGTGCCGGGACTCCAATGACACGTGGAGCGACTGGGGTTGCACTAATTGCTGTGGGTGGGCTTCGTGAGCAAGATGTGCCCGGAAGGTTCCTAAATGACTGGGCCGAAGTCACCCTGGGTGCGTTGTTGTCGTCGGGCTGAGGGTCAGGGACGAAGACTTCGGGCGTTGCGATGAGGTGTTGCCGGTTGCGACGCAGCTCTCTCCCGTCCTCTGTTACGACCCTGTAGGACCATCGTGCCACCATTTTTTGAACTTTGGCCTTGATTGGCCACCCCTTTCTGTCCCTTATGCGGACAACGCCCCCTAACTGGAGTGGTGGTAGGTGCCTCGTTGAGCGGAGCTGCTGACGCTTTTTCACGTGGTCTGCGGGCTCCACGGTGAAGTCAGGGACTAGCGACCTAATGCGTCGTCCCATTAGCAGCTCACTGGGCGATCTTCCATCCTCCAAGGGTGATGATCTATAGTTGAGGAGACCTAGGTAGAAATCTCCATTTGAGTGACAGGATTTTCTTAAAATTCTCTTGATTATCTGAACGCCCTTCTTCGCGAGACCGTTTGATTGTGGAAAATACGATCTGGATGTGACATGCCGAAAATCGTACCGTCTAGCAAAATTAGGAACTCTTTTGAGGAGAACTGGGGGCCATTGTCGCTGCATAACTCTAGCGGAATCCCATGTCTCGCGAAAATTCACGCGAGCTTGCGGACTACCGCTGCTGTGGTGGTGTTGTCTAGAGGTTCCACTTCGGGATAATTGAAGTACGCGTCAAACGTAATGAGGTACGTTTTCCCAGCATATTCGCACAAATCGGCACCAACTCGGGACCATGGCTGAGATGGTGTGTGCCTCATTAATAGGGGCTCTGCTGGCTGCTGATACGCGAACTGCTTGCATGTGGCACACTTTCTAATCATGTCCTCAATCTCAGATGTCATGCCCGGCCAAAACATCAAAAGCCGCGCTTTGGCTTTACACTTGTTGCTGCCCAAGTGACCTTCATGAAGCCTCTTTAGCATCTCTAGGCGGAGACTCTTCGGTATCATGCACTACCTAAGCACCTTTGAAGAGCATGCCGTCAATCACTGACAACTCAGAAAAATATGCCTTAAAGTCTCCTAACACCGGCCAGTTGTTTTGAACAGATTTGACCACAGCGCCCAACACAGCATCGCTCGCGGTTTCCTGTCTGAGCCTCGTGGATGTTGCCTCACTCACCAAGCTGGAGAGGACGGAGATTGCGTGAACCTCCACGTCATTGTGCGGTGCCCCCTTTTGACTGCCTGGCAACGGTGCCCGTGAGAACGCATCCGCCAGGACGAGCTGTTTGCCAGGGACAAACTGGAAGCAATAGTCATACTTCATTAGTCGGATAAAAAAACGTTGAAGACGGGGCAGCATGTCGCCAGGAGATTTCTTAGAGATGGCGATTAGTGGCTGATGGTCTGTTTCTAGAGTTATTGTCCTGCCGTAGATGAAGTCATGGAACTTCTCACTACCCGTAAACAGTTCCAAGCGTCTCCTTTTCTATTTGGGAGTACCTTGACTCACATTGAGTGAGCACTCTAGAGCCGTAAGCTACGGGGCGCCAGTTTGCACCTTGTAGTTGAAACAGTGCTGCGCCAAGGCCATACCTTGATGCGTCTGTAGACACCTTGGTACCCTGTGTGGGATCGTAGATCGCCAGCAGTGGCGCCTTTGTTAGCACCACTTTGAGGTCGTGCCATTCTTGTGCGTGGTGTGGCTCCCAGACGAAAGGCGTGTCGTCCCTCATAAGACTTCGGAGCAGCTTCGTCTTCTGCGTGCAGCAAGGTATGTACTTGCTAAAATATGTGAAAATTCCAAGGATTCGCTGAACCTCTTTTTTAGTTGTCGGAGTTGGCATCTGCACAACACTCTGTACTAAACAGGGGTCAGGCCTAATCCCTGTATTGCTTATTCGATCTCTCAAATAAGTGATTTCGCTCACTCCGAACTGGCACTTCCCAGCGTTCAAGGTAATGCCACACTTGCGCGCAGCTTCGAGAGCATTACGCAGTCGCTCGTCATGTTCCGCTTTGTTGGTTCCCCAAATTAACACGTCATCTATGTACACACGTACGCCCGGAAGACCGTCGAATATCTGAGTCATCGTTTTCTGAAAAACTTCCGGCGCTGATGCTATGCCGAACGGTAATCGCAAAAAGCGATAACGACCGAAAGGCGTACTGAATGTGCAGATTCGCGATGTTGCGTCTTCCAGCGGTATTTGATTAAAGCCCGCGTTGGCATCAAGCCTCGAAAAGACACTCGCGTTTGCCAACTCTGCCTCGATGTCTTCTCGTTTAGGCATTTGGAAATGTTCCCTTTTCAGGCTCTCATTTACGTTCCTAGGGTCCATGCACTCGCAATTTTCCATCTTTTTTGCGTACAATAACAAGTGGGCTTAGCCAGTCTGATGGCTCGTCCACCTTCGTGATGATTCCAGCACTTTCCATGCGCTCGAGCTCGTTCTTCAGCGGCTCTCTCAGAAGGTGGGGCACCCTGCGTGCTGCTTGGATGACTGGCTCGGATCCGGGCTTGAGTACCATCTTGTACTTTTTGTTGATGCACCCAACTCCGTGGAAAAGTTCTGGGAAGGTCTCAATTATGTCTTTTGGCACACTGGCCGACACATCGTCAACGCGGTTCACGAGTCCGAAGTATTCAACAGCCGGCAGTCCCAGGAGCGGTCGATGGTGGTCTTGCACGATGAAAAACTGCACTCGTGCTTCCTTGCCACGTAACTTTACAGTGACGACGGCAGTTCCATAGTGGCTGATCACGTTGCCGTTGTAGTCCCGTAATCCTGAGGTTATTCTGGTCACTGGAACAGCCGCGTCGATCTGGCGCAGCAACTTCCTCGGTAGCAGATTAGCTTGTGCTCCGGTATCTACCTTTAGGTCAATAGGCTTCCCAGCCACTTGCGCTCGTACCCACCATTCGCCCTTGTTGTCGCAGTTCTGCACTTCCAAGACCTCGAAGTCATGGTCCTCGGGCACGTCGTGCACGCTATCAACAGGAACTTTTGTCTTGCAGCGTGTCGCGAAGTGATTTTTTCCTTTGCATTTGTAGCACTCTTTGCCATATGCGGGACACTTCTTCGGGTCGTGCTTCGTGTTACACCGCCCACATTTTCCTGCTTGGCGGTACTGGCGTAGCTTCGACACGACTTCCTCGGTCTGTCCCGGACTGTCCCAGGTTTTCCTCTGCTTGACTGCTATTTCTGCCGCTTTACAAAGTTGTACTGCTTTCTCCAGCGTCAACGGGTATTCGCGTAGCAGTCTTTCTCTCAGCTTCACGTCAGCTGTCCCCTGAACAATTTGGTCTCGAACCATTGATTCGGCCAAAGTTCCAAAGTTGCACGACTGTACTTTGAGCTGTAGGTCTCTGAAGAAACATTCGAACGCTTCGTCTTCGTTCTGCTTGCACGAGCGAAATATATATCTTTCGTAAGTCTCGTTGCAGCGCGGCGTGCAGTAGCTTTCAAATTTTTTGCAGTAACGTAGCGTAGCTTTCGCGTTCTTCGGTGGAACATTGGAAAGTATTAAGAACTTCCAACGCCTCTGGACCCGCGACGTGTAAAAGAATTGCGGCCTTCTGCTTCTCAGAGCGCGGTTTTACTGGCTCTGTGGCTTCTAGGTACAATTCCAATCGCTGTTGAAACTTACGCCAATTCTGGGCGAGGTTGCCCGTCAGCAAGAGTCCCTCCGGAGGTCGAAGTCCGTCCATGGCTTGGTCGCGAAGTCAGCGAAGGATGCGTGGCACTTCTGACACCATGTATTAGCGCGAGAAGAAGGTTCGCACTGCCGGAGGTCTACTAGGGCTAGCCTTTTATTATGGCGCCTCTGCGATCTGCCCGGGCACGAGCTTGCCCGGCACGAGCTTGGTTCACTGGTGGAGCACGCTCCCGTCACTGCCTCGGAGATAGCGCTTACTGACATGGCACCTATAAAACAAGGAGTCACGGCAGCTCAACTGAGCGATAAACTCAACTGGTTATAAAGCAAGGTGCACTGACACGGCGAAATGCGGTGCAATGCCGCAGGCTTTATCTCCAGTTTCGGAATGTGTAGCAGACGCTCGTCAGTCGCAAGCGCTATCTCCGAGGCTGTACCACGCGCCCGATTTCGAGTTAGGGGCCGCGCCGCAGAAGAGCGGGAAAACATATATGTTTTCAGGCACAGTAGGACGCGCATGCGCTTTTGTGTTATCTCGAAACTAGGCGACCCGCCGGCAGATGGCAGAGCAATGCGTTTCAGTCGCAGCTCGCGCGTCCTGGGGACTTTTGTCCCCGACTGTACGTGCGTCTGCTGGATCGGTGTTTTGGACTGCCTCAAAACTCTTTCTCACGCGCATTTTCCTTGTGAAGCTTAGTAGCTCATTACACCTCGTCGTCGACTGCGCACATTTGACTACGACGCACGAGCCGGCCTGCCTGATGTGAATTTCACTGCCTAAGATCTTTGGTGTGCTGTAACGAGGGCTAATAAAATATCACTTCTGAACAAACGAGTCGAAGTTTCGACTGTTATCATAACTGATCGCCTCTCACAATATTAATCAGTAGCGTTCCTAGACTCCGCCCCCACAGGCACCCTGCTTCGTTGCCCGATAGTGTCTCCTGGTATTTCGTAGAATTCCAGCTCCCACTTCAAGTAAGTACCATCCTTTAGAACTGGCAATTAATAGTTGCGAAAATCGGTCTCAAACGTGCCACGAATGTAATGTCGTATACAAGAAGCCAACAATCAAGCATTTGAAAGCTACAAGAAAGCGGTAGCGAAATATGTACTACGCAATCAACCCGGGCTGAAACGCGGATGTCAAGGGTCAGCAGACACCGAGAACATCTAAGACAAGAAAGGTTTTCCCTTGTTTTCTTGATCGAGATGGGTTCTCGAATGTTCACGACATCTTCCCTGTTGAAGAACGAGCCGCGGAGGCTTCTGGTGAAGACATCTTTCACGATGTGTCGGTGAATTCGGACAGCCTGCCGCATCCAGCTCCCCAAAGCAACGCCGCCAACGCAGCCCCCCACCCCCCTCCTGCCTGCCAGTTCTTTCCGCGTGGTGGCGCGAGCGTAGATAAACATGCCGGCGCCCTGGAATTGGCGCGGACACTGGTCTATAACCAACATGGTTAACATTCACCAGCTCGCCTGCACCCTTACTCTATTATCTTTGTATACTTAGTTTTCATTTTATCATTGCATGCATTTAGGAAGCGTTCGATGGGATTGCTGTCGGTTTTCAAACATGTTTAGTGGACCGCTCAACACCAAACCGTTTAACGCTTGTTTTAGGAGTTACGATAGATAACTATAGAGTGGGTGTAAGGCTAAGAGTTCAGGGGAAGCTCCTCCCACATCTTTCTACTTTACCTAAAAGAATGAGAGCGAAGCGGTCACCTCTCCCGCGTTCTCTCTTTTCAAGGGGAAAGAGGGGCGGGAGGAGCTTCCTCTGAACTCCTAACCTGCGCCGAATACCCTAGGAAAACTAAGAGGGGCGGAGGACAAGGAGGCCTTGACGTCATCAAAGAAATGTGCAATCTTTCTAATAAAGTTAGTCGCACTTTGCGTTTTTTTTCCAAGATAAATTTATTATAACTATTTTCCACTGAAAAAGGTACATTTCCATTTGTGAGGTTCGGGAAATTCGAATTTTGTGAACCTGTACTTAAATAAATTCGAACTCTTCGAATTTTTCGAGCTTCCAGCTTCAAAGAAGTTGCAAATCTTCAAAACCCGAAGTTTGAAAAAGCTAATCTTCGAACTTTTCGAATTAGAACCTCGGTGAACACCTCCAGGAATCAAGAACCACCATTTAATTGGCATCTCGCGTGCTGTATTTTTTCGGTAGTTGTTTCGTCGGCTGATGACGCTTGAATAAGTGTTATCTTTATTTCGAGACAAGTTACAACATAACTATCACATGTACACGAAACACAAAGGCAGCTCACAGTTCCGTGAACAAAACAATATGCGGAGACTGAAATGCCGTAATTATTTCTAAGTAATAAAGAAATGGATGCCCTCAACTCGAGATGTAGACGACCGCACTGTTTAAGCGGCAAAGGCGCGGGTACTGGGGAGTTGGGACAAGCGGTGAGGATTTACGGGAATGGCGTTTAATTACTGTGCGCGCCGTGCCCATATTATAAACACGTGCAATGGCAAGCCCGCCAAATTTATTTTCACGCGCATACCACAAGTGCTTGCACGTTTAAAGACGACTACACTGTTTACTTCCAAAGAGTGCGCTGGGGGTCTAAAAACTGAAATGGGATACGAGTAAATTCCATTAACTTTACAGTCGACGTCCACGCCGCATGACCACTCGTCATAACGCCAAACAATTAGCAAACAAGCGTCTGATTAACATAAACAAAAAAAAAAAATAATAAACGGAAGTTCAAGCAGAACAAAAAGAACAATTGGGAGTTTTAATTTAGCGATACCGCAGTATCGTTACCGTACACCAGAGTGCCGGAACCGTGTCGGGAACGCACCGCAAAGAACTTTTTGGAAAACCGCCTTCTTTTACCACACTTCCGATTATAGAAAAAGAAAACAAAAATTGCGGAATAGAAGGGTTTGATAGATGGTTTCAAAAGAGGATTTTAGTAGATCGTTCCGATACCTCCGATACCCTCGATAGCGATACGATGCACGCTCAAAGGCGGCGGCGGAGTATCGGGTTTCGTTACCGTGGTCACAGGAACGATCTACTAAAACTCTGCTACCTCTTATCACGATACCCGATATAAATATATGCGTAGAGGCGTCGGCGGCGGAGTATTAGGTATCCTTATCGGAGTTCAAGAAAGACCCACTACGTGAGTTTTCGTAAAATGTCTTTGCCCCTCCGCTACGCTCTCCGCAACAAAGATCCCGCTACTGTGCACGCGTGGGGCAGCATTGTCTGAAGAGTTCCAATTATCGTAGATGTTGGCAGAGATTGTTGCGGTACGGTAGAAATAATCTACGAGAACTTCCTAATAACATGAATGTTCACTGAAATGTTTCCTTCCCGGTTTACGGCTACGGCTCGGCGGTGATGATAACGGTAAAGCGATAACGCTACGCTAAACCTCTTCAATCGAAAACGAAAGCAAACCGATTGCACGTCATTAGACAGTTCTAGAATAGGCGGCCCTAGCGTTTTGAATCCCCCGAGCGGCTCAAGGAGCGGCACTGCGCAAGCGCAGAAGTTTGCTTATGCGCTGTGCGAAGCCCCAAGCTGATTGGGGGACCCAAAGCGCCGAAGCTTCGTATTCTGGTGCTCCCTAGTACGAACATATACGGCTAGACTTTTGGTATCCTCGGTCGGAGGCTCCACGCGGTCGGGACGACATCTTCCGTCACGTCGAACTTGGGAACCACGTGATCCGCCACAAACTGCGAAGCCGAATGACTCTCGAGAATCGCCGCGTGCCAGTCGATGAGCTGCGCAGTAGCCTTCGACTTGCGCTTGCCGCACTTGCCGATCAGCTTTCCCAGGAGGTAGTTCAGCCACAGGATGTTGGACCGAGGGCAGTACGGCTCCCAGTTGTTGCTTTTGAAAGCCAAAGAGACGGCCGAACATGAGCCTCGATTCGTATTCATGGCTTGCACATGACGTCATCGCGCCGTATCAATGTAATTTCTACTTCTTGCCGAGAAAACGAATTTAGCTCTTGCAGATTATATGATACAGGTCCCGGTTGCTAAGCTAGTTAACTTTAACCAGCGAGAAAAAAGAGTCCACATGTTTTTCTATTGTTCTGAGATGAATAGGCGTTTTTGTAATATAGGACTTGGTATATGTGGGAGCTAACACATTTTAAACAATATAAGATCAAAACGACCTTTTTCTTCAAAACTGACTTTAGTGCCCTTTAACAATTTAATTGAGTTTGCTCATTATGAACTCAATATTCATTCATTTGAATTTAATAATTACACATGCAAACGAGTTTAACGTCTAGAACTCAATATCGATAAATTTTATTAAACTTTTTACATTTGGAAATGAGATTCAGTTAATAAGAGCTCAATATTGATGATTTTAAGTTTACTCAATAAATATATAAACGAGTTTTGTCATTCATTATTTTGAGCTTAGTCACTGGACATGCACTTGAGTTTTATTACTTGACAGACATTTCGTTCTCTCCTCATTAGAGATTCAAACGAGTTTTTATCATTGAGTAATTGACTTCAGTTGGTTTGCACCCTTTGCTGTTGAGGAACCCACCAAGGGCACAGCTGGAAATAACCGTGAGTACACTTATGTCTCTCACAATAAACATATTTCCTCAGATTAATATGTGCAAGAAATAGAATCCAAATCTTTTGGCATTTTCGAGAGCATATAGCGTGTACTATAATAACTCTAAGTTCACTGACAGGGTCAGACCAACAAGAAGGAGCTCCACTTGTCTCCCCTCAAGCTTGAGTCTCCCCCTCGAAAACGCTTCGACGTCTCTTGCACATCAAGCGCACGCGCCCTATCAAAACACGGTGGAAGGCATGGAGCCAGTGCTCAAGGCAGGGTGTTTGAAGGACACGCCACGCCGTTCTCACTCTCTCAGTGACTATAGTGACATTATTGAGCGTATTATACTAGTCACACCATAAAAAAAAAAACACAAAAATATTTTAAAGCGATCAACTACTGTGCCTCGTCTTTTCCTGAGTGGTGCTATGCTGAGAAGCGACAACATACCGGCTAAGAATCGCTTGTGTGGATTTAGTGACTGTGCCGAACGATTATTGCTTGTACCAATGTTTTTTTTCCTAAGGGATAGAGTCCAATGAAGTCGAAACGCTGCTTATCATTTATCTGACTTCCGAGGAGGGGATAGCATAATGGGAACCTTAATAAATGCTGAGGTTGTCACCGGCCAAATGAATACCTCTCATTTGTCGGGTATATCAGGCGGTGGAGTAGTCGAGGGCAGTGGGGTTAGAGTGTTGGGAGTACTTTGTGATGTTTGTGTCCGTTTCCTTCTATGTACTTCGTTTCCTCCATGTTCCATGTGTTAAGGAATTTTAAGATAACAGTTCCTAACAAGTGGCAGGTTGTTTTTTTCTACCGAAGTTGGAAATTTTTTTATCGTGACTGCCACTAAAATTTCATTAAAACGCAAGTGAAACACGGCTACCGAAATTTTGTTAAAATGCAATTGCTAAAAATTAAATTCAAACGTGGTGGCCAATATTCTGTGAAGACTCAATAGGGATACATTAGGGAAAAAAAACAAGGGTTTTCATTGAAACTCAACACGATATATTGAATGAATTACTTACAAGTCCAATTGAAACTTATTTTAATGTTTCTAAGGACAGTGAGATCCAGGCGACACACACGCAGCATGGTTTGCCACACGAGGGTAGTTACACGCGCTGCACCTGCTGGCGTCTGCAGCAAAATTTCGAGGACACCTAAGCACTTTTGCGAGTTGTGAATGCGAAAGCATTCTCGGAGCTGAGAGGAGCACAAGCGGCCGCAGCGCCGGCAGGGAGTGCGGCGGTGCGCCGCGCAGAACGCCCTGCCGTGTATTCCGAGACTTGAAAACGATGGTGGATTTCGCCTACACGCAGCACATTCCTACAAGCAGCGCCCCACGTTTTTTTCACAAGGCGCTCCGGCGGTGACATCACGGTCCTTCAACGCGCAGGTGCGGCGCGCTCGTCGGCTCCACGGCTTCCGTCACGATGCATCTGCGTTGCTGTGCTTTCCTTCGTGTTTTATTTCTGAGGCCCGTCCGCTTTTACCTCGAGCGGCCTCGCCGGGTTCCGTGACGAAGCATCTGATATGACGCGTCGCAGCCAATGCGAGTTTAAATGCGGTTTCGCTCAACCAATGGGCATTTATGTGCCGTTTTTCGCTGCTACAGACAACGGCTACAGATGCCGCCGGCTTCGCTGTATAGAACTGTTAATGTTCTAGAGCAAAAGCCTAAAATAATGGCATCTTGCACGCGCGTTCGTAAACGCCTTATTTCGGTTATTTAGTTCGAATCTTTTATGCGGGGAAGGCGTTGATGGTTGGGTAATTTATCAATGCGTCGAGAAAGTGAGAAGAAAGAAGAGACGAGAGAACGCTGGGACGTCAGAACGCCGATCTCTGGTTGGAATTAGTGGGTAGACCAAAAGCTATAGCAGCCTTTGTATTCATTGCACTCGTCGAACGCGTTGAAACGCGCAACGCAGGCGTACGTCGTTTGGCTCTCGCATTCGACCAGTGCAGAGGAGACAAAGGCAGCTTTATGTGTGTGTACCCATCATCATCGTCATCATCATAAACTTCATTGATTCAAAAGTGGGAGGCCCTTGTGGTCCCCGGTCGGAGCCCTTAATCCAGGGCTCCGCGTTGGCCGCCCCGATCCGGTGGGCTCGTGCAACAGCAGCTGCTGCTTCTTGAGCTTTTTGCCGTATAGCTTCCCAAGAAGGAAAGGTGGGGGAAGCACCCAGCTTCGCGCGAGTGCGTGAGCACTTTCATTTCCAGATAGACCCAGATGTGCAGTTGTCCACACGACGCGGATGATCGGTGTCTGTGACCAGTCGACGTGAATGGCGTTGATGAGGTGCGCTGTCCGTGTAGAGTATGTTGCCCTCAAACGCTCGGTATGCTGCCTGCGAGTCGGTGACGATGGTGATCCCGTGTTTGATGTCGTGGAGTCGTTGCGAGGGATGGCGTGCGAGATTGCCGGTACTAATACCATCTCCTCCGTCTCGTGGACCGATGTGTCATGTGTGAGATGGAGCTCGTGTTGTAGCAGGTGCCGTCCCTGCCCGTTACGGCGATGGTTGCTCCGCCTGCTTTCTCCCTGTGAAGAACACCATGGGTGTACCATGTCTGCGGGCCTGGCCTGTAGACTTTCTCTAAGGCCCGGATTCTAGACTTCCTTCGCCGAGCTCCGATTCATTCGAATCAGAGCACGGCATTCTGACGTCCCCCTCGCGCTCTCGACTCTTCCACTCCCTCGGCGCATAGGTCTAGACTCTATTCGACTCCAAGTGCCGCACGGGGCACTGGGTTTGTGCAATCGAGCATTTGACGCTATCTTGTGAAACGAACAGAGATTTAGGTGGCGCAAGCCGCCACCTGATTACAAGTTGTCAGCCTTACCGGTCGATTCAGGACCAACTCTATTTTACTTACGACGACTTCACCGGCGAGTGCCACTGCGCTCGCTTTGGTCGCACCCTGCTTTGCACTCCTCCAAGAGATGGCGGTGCATCTCACCTGCTCCTCCGCTGCCGTCGCGGCTGTTGTATGCTCTTCGGATGCCTTTAACACGCGTCGCCTGCTGTGTTCTCTTCCGCGTTTGCCTTCGTTTTATCGAGTCGCGTGTTTCTTTAATACTGTTAAAGCACGAGCATCCTCCGACCACGGCGCTTATTGTAAACATATCGTGTATTGAGGAGAAGAGTGAACCGTGGTATCCTTACCGTAAAAAAAAAAGTAGACGCGTGGCGGAACGCTCATTCTTCCTTGGGCGCAGACGGCAGTGTTTCAGAACTTGTTATATAATTCAAAGGCTATAAGATATTTTCAGGTTTTTCAGGAGGGAATGTCGGCAAACGGAGTGCGCACACACATACGTGTGCGGCGTCTGCTGCCGGGAACGCGCCTCAATTATCATAATTAAAAATGTCGGAAAATCGCTTATAACTTGAAAATCAAATGTTCAGAAACTTTGGCATCTAATTCCTAATTCCAACAGCTCACGCGTAGTATTTTTTTTTTTCGATGAAAACTTACGCTGCTCTTTTTCTATCATGGTATTTTTTATACCTGTGTCTGCCTTTCGTAGGGTTTGTCGTGAATCTGGAGAACGCTGCAAATGTTGCAGTTAATATACAGGGTGTCACAAAAGAAACTTTACACGGTCTTTTTTACCGCAAAAATAAACTAGGCATCGACGAACACTCATTCTCCACCCAAAGGTAGAGCTAGAGGTCACAATCAGATGCCAAAGTTTCAGCCCGATCCGATAACTTAATCAAAAGTTATAACTGATTTTCTGAAAATTTCAATGGGGAAATGGCGGCCGGCGGAGTTTTCGAACACATGGGGCTCTATGGCACCAGAAACCGAAAACGGGCGAAAATGGGCTCCATTTTCCCATTGAAATTTTTAGAAAATCACTTATAACTTTTGATTAAGTTATCGGATCGGGCTGAAACTTTGGCATCTGGTTGTGACCTCTAGCTCTACCTTTGGGTGGAGAGTGAGCGTTCGGCGATGCCTAGTTTATTTTTGCGGTAAAAAAAACCGTGTAAATTTCCTTTTGTGACACCCTGTACACCTCCAAAGCTGGCGGTCATGCTGTACAGCTGTAATCAGTAATTTATCCCCCGCAAACGCACACATACCTAGCTGTCAACTGAGTTCATCGCCAGACCGATAAATTGCAGGCATAAGGCATACCGATATATTTCGAAGCCGTTCCATTTTTTTTTTTTAGAAATTCCCTGTTCGAGGTGTTTGGGTAGAGAACGTGCGCGTGGGCTACGAGCGTTTGCTGGCACGGGCCTTTCGCTTGAAAGTCATGGTCTCTCGTCAGTTCATGGAAGGCGAACATGTGTTTTTATTTCAAAATCTCTAGAACATTGATTCAATAAAATTTGGATTCAACACAATCCTAGAGACGTGTTTTTTTTGTTTTTGTTTTTTTTCATTCTCCCATCTACAAGCTGTTCTCGGAACCATTCGGGCGTAAAAATATCGTATAAGTAAGCGAGTCAGCGAAGTGACATCTAACATTTTACAAAGGTGTTTATAGATGGTGCATTGATCATATTCAAAATCCGAGTGTGAATGTTTTAAAAAAGTTAAGCAAAAAAATTAAAACTTTTTTTTTCCTATGCGCGGTAGGAAAATGAAAGCAAACCGTCGGGTTGACGCTGCTGTTTAGATATGACACCACATGATACAAAAGCTTGAAAGATTGTTAAAGATGAACACCCTAAAGGCAGATTCAGAAGACCCGAGCGAGTGTGGCACCATACACGAATAACAGCGTGAACCCCGACGCCTTGTTTTGCTTTTCTCTAAGGCGTAGGAAAAAGCAGGCTTTTCTTTTCTTGAACTTGTTCCCAAAAACCTACACTAACGAAATTTTAGTATTATAAATGCACCACCTAAAGGCACTTTTGTGAAAACTTGTATGGCACTCTTTTCATTGGCTTATTTATGCGAATCTTTAAGACACCCTGCAGAGTAAAATAGAACTCAGTTTCTGTGCTGTTTTTCTTTCCATTTATCTTAAGGGCACTCAAGTGGGTTCTGAGATCGTCTTTTTATTGTGATAACGGAATCTAGGGCTCTAAGCATCCTAAAAATCCCAAAATTATATTCAAGGACGGCCGATTTCTTTATTAAAAATCCAATCAAAGGTCGGTGTTCTGCGCCGTGGCGCAGAACGCCAGTGGCGCTGTCGGACGGGAAGACAGCAGGGGACAGCGCTCCCCGTAGGCGCGCTCCGGGTGACATAGTCGTAAATATACACCAACTCATGTTCACAAACAAACCGGAGCGCCCCTAGCGGACGCCACCGACGCCGCGCATGTGCGACGGGGGTGTGGGCAAGAAGCTCGCCGTTGCCCATAAACACACCATTGGAATGGCATGTTGTCGGCATCGGTGTGAGTCCCGGTGCTCTTTTTCGCGTTGGAATGGTTGATACTACGTCTTCCTGGCAATGTCTGACTACTTGAGCGGCCTCAGCGAAATTAACGAGGCTCGTTACACCGCAAAACTAGGCGTGAATAATGTAACATGCGTCGATTCATTCCACGTGGACGCCGCAGAATGGACGCTAAAGCTTGATTCACATGGTGAGGTTCTACTCGCTATTTTCAGTCATGAAGTCGCTCGGGCTGAAAAAGCCTGAACCGTAGCTGAAATTTCGACATCGACACTGAAAATCGCAAGCAGAATCGGACCGAGTGAATCAGGCATAACAAGTCGGTGATGGCCACTGGTAACAATTATCAACATCTCCTTATATCTACTGTTTACACCGAGCGTACTTACCCGAAGCAACCTTCAAACTTAAACGTATTTTTGAGGTCTGCACTTCTTATCGCAATTACCGGATCAACGTTTGGTCTACGGGCCGCTGTCGTTTGAACGAGCAGACGACAAGCAGAAACGTTTGAGAGAGCAGACGACAGCTCGAACGATGAGGCGGCCGTCTGAACGTGATGACGCACTGAACGTAGTCCGCAGGTGGTCCGTGCAACTTGACGGTTTTCCCGCGTTGATGTTGGAACAAAACATAAATCTGACGACCACAAGTATTCGTGAATTCAATTCAAAGTGCTTCCCGCCCAAGCAATTGTGGTCCGACGGCGTCTGTTTTTCCTTTTTCACGGCCCCTGTTCACGTTCTCGGACGAACCGAGCAGGCAGAAAACGCATGAAAACTGACCTTCAAACCTTTCCCGACTCTTTTCGTACAGCCCAAGTCGCGGCGTTTTTACGAGAAGGCAGGTTTTTGTTCGTTTTCTTCCAAAGTAACACAGGAATGCACGTACCCCATGGCGGCTTCCGCCACAGCCCCAGACCGGAAGTGCGCCCAACGCGCCACCACCGCGCCGTGACGTTGGGTTCATCCATCCGTCCATTCATCCAAAGGATGGATGGACGGATGAATGGATGAGGCTGAACCCTCTGAATCGGGCGGTGACTTGCGCCACCTAGCCAGTGTGTGTGTGTGTTTTAAGGCCCACTTCCCTTAAGCGCGTCCGTGCGCCGACTGTCTGTGACTTGCTGTCTTGACAACACATGTGAGGTGACGACCCGCGTACGCACTCACCCGTTGTGCCGCTTCATGCTTCGGTACACGTCGTACTGAAGGCTGCCGGTGCCGCGAAACTGGGCAGAGTCTTTGGAAAGGTCCATGAACACCACGCTCCCACCTGGCACGGAGACACACGTAACATGTGGTCGTTGCGTCGCCCAGTGAGGGCCAGCGGGGGTCACATATTGGACACAAGCGCTACGTGAGCATCCTAGTGAAACTTGCGCTTTCGTGTCTAATATGTGCCCCACCCTGGCTCCCTTTAGGTGATGTATCTATTAAGCACTGCCGCTTTCTGGCTAGGAGGTGTAAGCCTTACAATGTAAAAGACAGTTAAATTAATATTGTACCGGGTGATTCAGGGGGCGGCCAGGCTCTTTAAATCGACCGCAAAATTCGGTTTCCTAACCTATCGCGCTTCAACTTTGTGCAGCGTTGCCCACAGATGGTGCATTTTTTTTTTTTGTAAAATTTGCAAAAAGCGAACTTACCCGAGGAAAAAGTAAAGAAAGAAAAAGGCTTAGCTCCTATGGAAACGCAGCGACGCCACCCGTCTTCAAACAACACGGCGCCGTTTCGCACGGGAGACAAGAGATGGCGCAAGCGGTCACGACGCCAACTGCCGCCAACGAACGAGCATACGACGCCGAGATAAAGTTCACTTTATCTCGGCGTCGTATTGTCGTTCACCTCTATACTGTGTTTCATACTTAGCGTGCAACGCTGTCAAAGCTGCTGGCGCGAGCATGGGGCTTGATCTCGTTGATCATTTGCACGCGTTCTCGCGCAACAAAACAATAGATGAAGCCACGCGCTCGCGCCAGTAGCTTTGACAGCGTTACACGCTAAGTATGAAACAGAGTATAGTTCACTTTAGCCGTGAGCCGGCGTCTTTTCTTTAGCAGACGATCTTTTCGAATCAAAAGCGGCGCGAGCTTTTTTCATGTCAGTTTTTGTTTTTGTTTCTGCGACTGTCGCAACCCTGCGGAACGCGCGCCGCTTTTGATTTGAAAAGATCGTCTGCTAAAGAAAAGACGCCGGCTCTCGGCGCCGTATGCTCGTTCGTTGGCGGCGTTCGTTCCGCCATCTCTTGACTCCCGTGCGAAACGCCGCCGTGTTGTTTGAAAACCGGTGGCGTCGCCGCATTTCCATAGGCGCTAAGCCTTTTTCTTTCTTTACTTTTTCCTCAGGTAAGTTCGCTCTTTGCAAATTTTACAAAAAAAAATGCACCATCTGTGGGCAACGCTGCACAAAGACGTAGCGCGATAGGTTAAGAAATTGAATTTTGCGGTCGATTTAAAGAGCCTGGTCGCCCTTTGAATCACCCTGTAAAGTGAATACACCTACAAGCATGTATATGACGTCACTCTAAAACGGTGATGCAGGACGGGAGCGTGCGCAGGTGCTTTGCTATTTAAAAGAAACTGCACCTGGGCATGCGCGGCGCGCACAGCTCCTGGGGACAAACATGCTTCTGGGCTGACAATGAGCTGGAAGTTTTTACACTTTTAACAAAAAGGATGGTCGCTTCTGTTAAAAATGTGGTCCAAATAAGCCACATATTCGACAGGACGTAAAAAGAAAATCGGCGGCCACGCGCAACGAGCATGGAATTTTATTATTTTATTAATGCGTGTTATCTCGTGAAGTTTAGAAGCGTAGCTTGTTTCTAACTAAAACAAAAAAAAAATGAAAATACCGTTATCGGAAATTTTAACGACAGGTGTTGGTTGTGCCGAAAGCCGCGTTTGGCACCTTTATTGAGATGTGGCGCAACATGTCGCTATTGAAAAATCTCACGACACCGGCTGTCTCAGGTCGAATACATACTCATGACAATTCACTATCCTCTAATACTGAAAAACCATGATAATGTTTGCGTCAAAACTAAAAAAAACAAAAGGTCAAACGTGTTTCTGCAACACGACTTCAGACTCGTCGCTCGCCTGCGTTGCATGTATGACCCGTGTCGCCACCTCTCAATAAAAGCACAAGTCAACTCTCGGTGCGAGAGATGGTTGCCTGTCGTTTCTAAGAATTGTGCTCTTATTTATCGAAGGAATGTTGGGACGCAGCCTGGGAGAAGTGATACCATAGGCGTCCCAAACTCAACTGGTTCTTTATTTCCAAGTGCCCGTTCCCGGGCAGGTCTTCCTCCTCGGCCTCACCTCCTTTCCCCGTCTTCTCCTCCGCTCCCCACATTCCTCAGTCACCGCGGTCCGCGGGCGAGGGGACTTCTCCCGCGCGGGAAAAGGGGGGACATATCCGGTTGGCAGGCTAGGCCAGGTTCGTCGGGCAGCCACGACCGCGCGTGGCGTGATGTGATCACCACAGGAATTAAGTTCGTTTTAAAAATTCACAAAGTCACATGCTCCCCTAAAATAAAACTGCGATGAAAATTTCAATTCTCTACTCAAAGACACCGAATTTTCCAACTCATTTTTCAGTCAGCCTCGGCATCTAAACCTTCACAGAAAAAAAAAAGTGCAGCCCTTTTTTTTACACAAATTTTCTCTGTACTCTCACTTTCCTGCAGAAGGTACAGGTCCAACAGAAAAAGAGTAGCACAAATGGCCGACGACCGGAGCGGCGAAATCGCGACTCAGCGCGCCGATAGCCAGAGTGCCAGTCCCGTTCCATGTCTCAACGCGGGGGTGGCTGACAGAAAGCAGCCCATCCTAAAGCCCCCCCCCCCCCTTTTTCGAGAGCTATCTTATCCCTCAACTTCTTCCCCCCCCCCCCCCCCCCTCCCCCCGTTGAGACATAAAACGTGACTGGCACTCTCGCTATCGGCGGCCTCGGGAACAATAGCGCCGCGTGTCGCGATTTTGCCACCGCTCCGGTCGTCGGTCACTTGTGCTACTCTTTTTTCTGTTGCGGCTGTACATTTAAAGAGTTAAAATGAATGAATATAAAACATTAGGAGCAGAGTGCGAGATCAGCCCACAGTAGCCTTAACTTGCACGACATGACAAATGTAATCAATTTGCTTGCAAGCGTACTTTGAAATAATTTTGATGAAAGTACCAGAAAAGAGGACTCCAAGTAAAGTACACCGTGCGAACTCATGCTCATGCAGTGTACTCAAAGTAAAGAAACAGAAGCCTTTGATACAAGTCAAAGATCATCAAATGTGAGGCACTCTATTACCTTTCAACACTGGCGCATTATGGTTCTGCTTCAGGGGGTTTAATATCGGGCGCACATCCGACTAAGTTCGCCCGGCAGTACGTTCGCTTTGCGCGCAGCGTCATCATGTTCGCTGTTGTCACGCTGCTCGCAGAGCGAACAGACGTTGAAATTCTTGGCTTGTTCGCAGAGCATTTACTCTACGGAGATCAGATTTTTGCGAGCAATCAGATTAGTAAACCTTTATTGAAGTTTTAGGAATATCCAATAAAAAACATGCAGTGAAATTGCTCGCTCAGGATTTGGGCTTACGAACGCCCAGTAATTATTTCGCGTAGATTGGTCGAAATGAATATTTCTGCGCAACTTTGCAAGATGCACCGGTGATATGAAATATCAAACTTGCGTCAACTTAACAAGCTGTACATCTCACAACGCGCTGCTGCCTTATGCGGCGTCAAGAATGGCGGTTTACTCATACCCGGAAAACACGCCGTACCCGTTTTATCCCTTCCTTGTTGCGTCCACAATACACAATTAATTACATATGGCCCATTTAGGCTTGGGGTCCTCTCTGGTGTCTACCAGACATAAACGTAGTGCTGTACAAAAAAAAAAGTGTTATATGTAGCGGGTTATTTTTCTGTCTTTCCAAAGGAACGATTAACCCATTTCATTTATTTAAACATCGAGTGGCAACTAACGGTATTTTAGTAACTTTTTCGGCGAATATGTTGCACAACAACTTGGTCCTCATCTCTCACCTTTGCTACATTTGTGTCACAATCCAATGGCATTGTAAGAACAAAATATAATTAAAATTGGTTATAGGTATATTTATACAGCCCTGAATTAGTCTGCCCTCAACGAGCTGCTTGTTTATCAGCTGTAGATCAGAAATTTAACCAGTGCAGTACAGCCTCTAGCCTGGGGTCTTTAGCGTGCACCACGCAGTAGTGATACACGATCGCACGCGGGTACGATGGTCATCCAGATCGAAACGGTCCTGGGTTCTGCAGCGCGAACTTTCGCTCCACGTGCTCCGAGTTGGTGCGCGCTAGACCACTCGGCCACCGATCCACCAACAAACGATGATACTTTTGCCACGCGTGATGCTGGACGTGCCATCTCCGTAAGATTGGTCCTAACAATTTCACATCGCAAGCCCTACAACGAGCGAAGTCAGCAAGCTTAGTTTGGTCAACTTCGATTTTTTTTTCTTCCTACTGCAATTTGCCTTTCCTAGTTTGACGTCGAAAACACCCAGCTGCATCCAGCTTCAAATTTATCGAGCAAGTTAAGTCACGCACTTTGTTTACTTACTGTCTTGAAGTAGAAACGGCACTTTGCTTGTTTTATGCTTTTAATAAAATACCCTACTTCCAGAAATGGGTCTGTGCGTCCCGCGCATGAATTTCTCGCTAAATTTAGCCGAGAAATTTAGCGGGTGCATACACCATTCCCAGTCACGTCAGATCGAGTCACGTGACGTCATACCACGTGCCCAACGCCACGGACGACGATCGTGCCACGGACGCCAAGAGCAAGCGCGAGGCCCGGCGACGACTGCACTCCACGCCGGCTGTACACTGTTCCCGGGTGCGACGGCGAGATGGCGAGGTTCCGGAGGGAGTTCCTGGAGAACCCGTTTGGCGTCACTTGCGCCGTGTGCGACCGACTCTGGTTCGCCGGAGACGTTTCTACGATCGGCGGCGTGTCGGACGGGAAGAAGCGGCAACCGGGCGCGTGCGCGTTGCGGCAGTGTATCGAGTACAGCTCCGCTGGTCTTCCTTCTTCACGAGAGTGGAAAGGCTGAACGTTTGTTTAAATACTGCTTTCCGTAATTACAGCTTATAGAACTTGGGAAATAAAGGTCGCTGCCAATATTTTGCAAGGGACCAGTCCAGTGTCGTCACAAGGGGGGGGGGGGGGGGGCGGGCGGGGGGCGGACTGCCTCGGTTGCAGCGCTCAGGGGGGTGTCACGGCGGGCCGCGAGAGTGGGGGGGGGAGTCGCGGCGGGCCACGCAAGAGGGGGGGAAAGGGAGTCGCGGCAGGCCACGCGAGAGGGGGGGGGGGGGGAGGGGGTCGCGGCGGGCTAGTGCCCCGGGTGCCACTGACCCTCGTGACGCCACTGCACCAGTCCCTCGATTCGCGCAGCAAACCCCAGGTATCCTGGGTTGTGCTACTAGGTATTCCCTCTCCTTCCCGTTCCGATCTAAACGATGTACAATACTGCGTCACGATCGTTGAAGGGCTACCAAACACAAATCTCTTATCTATGGCGGAGTTCCCAGACGCCCGTTAGGGCTGACTGACTTCCCACTGTCTACACACACACAACACAATTTGCATCTTTTTTTTTTTTTTTGCTATCGTTTAGATGTGTGTGGCGCATACCGTATTGCATTCTGGACAGATCGAAGTCTATGATGGACACCTCGATGCCGCGGGAGGGAACCGCGACGGCGCGTCCTCCGAGCGTGAACTGCAGCGTCCGGGCAGGGCAGGGCCTCACGAGCACGTTGTCGCAGTGCAGGTCGCGGTGCTCGAACTCGGTGTGGGCTTCGGCCACCGCCAAAGCGCACGACACCTGAACGAAGACGCTCTCCGCCTGCGAGGGATCGCACTTTCGCACGGACGAAGAAACCGACGTTGTGAGAAAAAGTCGTGCCGCTTCTGTCCTTTTAACGCAAAATTGTTTTTTCTTGTTTGTTTTTTTGTTTTTTTTTGCTGAAGCTAACGTATTTAATCCGCACCCGGTGAAAATAATTCCGTTGAAAAATAAAAAGTAGCTTTTTCTGAGATAGTTTGCGTCAGGTGCCTAGTCCGCACGTGAAAAGCCTCATATATTGCGCCTTGACAAATGTCTGCTATATAAGGTCACTAAAAGCCTGCATTATAGACAAATCATAACAGACTCCGTCCTTCGCAACACTAGCCACATCTCGTCATGAGGAAAACCCTAGAAGGAAAAAAAAGCAAATCGTAAAATTGCAATTTTTAAACATGCATAGCCCGCTGACTATGTTTCGAAAAACACAGTAACTCAGATTTCCTAGTGTTCGAAGCGTGCCTTCGGAGAAGGCAGAAGAGTTGGCCTCCTGCTTTCACCTGTGCCGCCCACCAACTATACGGCGTGTTTGCACGCGTCGCGTGTCAACGTGCTACGAGTCACCCGACATTAAGCTCCCTGGCCTCAATATGTGATTGTGTACATTCTCAGTGTTAACACAAGAAAGAAAGAAAAGCGACAGAGAATAACTTGGAAATGCCTATCAGGTTTGTCGTTCTCCGTAGACTAGTTAAAACTCGTTCCGACTATATATACGCGCTCAGAACGAACGGGCTCAGTGAGGTGCCAAGTAAGTCCGTCTATTGCCAGAAATAATACTTCACGAATATCCACATTTATCCGTGCTTCGAGTCACCGGAAAAGAATGATCAAATGAACAAAACAACGACACCCACCATGAACCCGTCCAATGTCTTTCCACCAAAGGCGCATTCCAGCAGCAGATATATCTGATCGTCATCGAAGGTTTCTAAAACCAAATAAGACAAGTGTTGTTTTTTTTTAAGCTGGCCAATTATTAGCAACAAAAATAAAATAATATTATATAAGACAATTACTCAAATCGGTTCTTCTTACCAAAATATTGTTTTCGGTTTTCTCCAGAAGACCAACGAAGTTAAATGTATATGGCAGCGTTATTTGTAAAGTTTTCGTTAAATAAAATAACATAATTTATACTAATATATATTTTATACCTATGCAGACCTTTCACGTGGCGCAGGAGTTTGGATTGCCTCTTTAAAAGAAGGTTGCGGCCCGCTGGCTTTCGATCACTCCATCACGCGTTCAACAAGACCGCCAGTCACCACAGCCGTTCTTTCTTGATCCTTATCATTATGGACGTGTGGCGACTGACGGTCATGTTTACGCGCGATGGAATGTCTGAAAATCCAGGCTGCAACCTTCTTTGAAGAGGGCGTGCAAAAACTTGTTCCTTGTCATGATGTGCCTAAATCTGCGTGGTTATTACATGGAGAAGTAGCTACGGTGCGCATCTAAATGGTAGGTATATTTGGACATTTTATAATCCCCTTCTTTAACCGAAGCTCAAAGGTTAAAAAAACACGTACACACAAAAAAAACAGCACCCTCTGGGCATTCAAACACACATGTTTATGGTTCATGGGCATGAATAGACCGATCTCAGTCAGTTTCATTACGCCACCGCTGCCGCCATGCATCGTGCAACTGTAGTAGCCTTTCTGCACGCGCGACAAGTACGGTGGGGGTCCGCGCGATCAGAGCACGAGGCAGCAGGAGCTGTCTTGTGAACTGGCGCCTGCCTTCTCTGAACTCGGCGTCACGCATGCGTGGAACGCTTAGTGAGATCGGTCTATTCTCACGATAGTTGGAATGGGATGCTTGTCACGTGAAGTCGCCCATGCAACAGAAGTGACGTACCAGGGTTCGGGTTCCCGGAACACCACCGCGCGTCGTACTTCTTCCAGCAGGCCAGGAACGTTGGGTGGTATGGTCCTCGAACGACGAACGCCCTGCAAAGTTCACCGCACATTTCTTGCCTCGCTCGTGCGTAGATGTGAGGTTTGTCATCGAGTTGGCAATGTAGATCACCTGCGATGTTTGACTCAAAAAGCACCTGACGGTGTTTTGCCTCCCCGCTTACGTACTGGAACACGTTCTATCACCATGAATCGTTTGCGTTCACAAAAAGAATGGAAAAATCGATATACGAAACGTTACCCGCTTCATGCGCTCAACAAAAATCTATCAACAGGTATGACCTCGTTAGCGGCATCTGAATGTTCCTAAGCTCTTTCTAGCGTAAAAGCTTTCTACGAAGTTGGCGCTTGTCCCTGGAAATGGCTTCTAACAATAGTAACCAACGTTACTAAACCACTCAGTTGGGAAACTGCCATAGAGACTGATCTGAAAAAGTGGCACCGACCCGTCCTCCAAAACCGAGCTAAAGGCGATGACAACGCCGCCATTTTTCCCGCAGCGGCCACTCGAGGAACTGCACGCGACATCTATTTTGGCTTTAATCGGCCATTATGGCGCCGAAACAGATACGGTGTAAGAGGCTACAGGGCGCCACCCCCGTCTCCCCAGCGGACGCACTGCGATTTACTACCGAAGCTAAATGCACCTAGGTCGGGACGCGCTACCTGAAATCAACGCTGAGGCATGGTTGTATAAAAACAATATTAATTGTTCCGCAAAACCTTGCAAAATAAAGATTTCAGAAAACATCACGCGCCCTCAATTTGTACTAAACTCCAATAAAAGTTAGTACAAAAAGAGTTTTTTCCCGTTGGTGTTTACGCAAAAACATGCGTCTGAAAGTTCAAGGTGACCACAGTAAAGACAAATGATAAAGGGTGGCGCTGTTGTCGTATTTAGCTCGGTCTCGGTGGACGCCAGCGGCCCATGTTTCAACGGTGAGTTTCCCAACTGAGGGTTCTAGTAACGTTGATAGTAACGGAACTTGAGCCGATATACGAAGAGCCTCGTCTGGTCTCTTTATTAAACCTTCACGAACTAATATCGTAGCGTCTCTACGCTTTGGGTCCACGTAGCTGAGCAAACGGCGAAAGCTTCAATCCCTACGAATCAGTCGGAGAGAGCGTGGAAGGGAAGCACTTGACGAAGCACCATCATCTGAAAAGCCCCTCCTGCCGGGAAGAGCTGTCACGTGCTCCGCATCGACGTGTTTTATTGGCTGATGGTGACTTTACCTTTCAGATAGTCCACGTTAGGTCGAAACGAAATATAATATTTCCGCGCGCAGGGCCGAACAAGCAACGCTCAGTCACGGAATTCAGGAAGATTCGCGTTTGTTACTGCTCGGGGCGTGACTTTTATAACTTCGTCCCGCTTTCTTGTTCTCAAAAGTGCCTGTTCATTCTTGCCCCGAGCGCGCGCCGTTCGAAGCTTCTTTGCCGAATGTTTGAGATAGTCCCACACACTAGATAAGGAGCTGCGCGGGACGTTATCCCGAGTCAGTATTGCTCTCACTTCCTGTTGCGCCGCCAAATCGCCGCCCGCTTTTCTGCTGTTTCGACGCTCGTTCTTTATTTCGTTTGGCACAATTTCGCCCATTAAACCTTTTATTTTCAGTTCAATATTTATCGACTCGTCGCCTTTATTTCTGACAATATAGAGACAGTCAGATACCTTCCTTTCTTTTCGGAAACAGTATTAGTCTGCAACTTTTACTCTCATGTATGTTGCAGAAAGCAACCCATAAGGAACGTACCCCTTCAGCTCGATGAACGTTGAACAGCTGTTCACCAGGTTAAAGCGCAGATCACTCAGGCTCCTGCGGTGAAAGAATCTGGTGTTGAACGTGCGCCGTGTGCATCGCGCACCTTCCTCCAGCGGGCTATAGGTATGCTATGCGCCGAGAAACTGAGAAGAGGAGGATGCGAGAGCACGCGGGGTCGTCAGAACGCCGAGCTCTGATTGAAAGGATAGTGGGCAGATGCAAGGACTAGCTGCCCATGCGTTCGAACGCCGAACGTTGGCGGCAGGCGTTCGAACTCGAGACAGTGCGCGAAAAGCTGACGACTCCCTTGTCCGCTCTTATTGGAGGGAGACAGCAGGTAGAGAGAAAGGCAGCTAGCATTCGCGTCTTTCCACTAATACTTTCCATCAGAGATCGGCGGTCTGACGTCCCTCCCACAATGCTCTCATTTTCACCTGTCTCAGCTTCTCACCAGACAGAAAAGGCACGTGCGCTGCCGGCCTCGTCTCCGTCGCGGTCCAGAAGTCTGCTTGCGTAGTCAACTGTCCGCTTATATAGGACTCACCGCACTCTAAGAAAAAAAGGGTGTAGTTGGGTGTATCAGGCGCACATGCACCCTTTTTCTGAAAGATGCACCCTCCGTTGCCCAGCCAGTGTACTTGTACACTGCAAATGAGCATTCTCTTCTCCCTTAAAACCTCTAGGTGTATCAGTGCACCGCCACGCTAGCCACGCACCCCGATTACCTTGTGTTTGGATTCCCCCTTGGGGGTCACGTTTTGGGTCGGGCAGTTTCTTATGTCACATTCAATTGGGGCGCACCACACCGCACCGCGCTGCACCGACGGAAGCGTCGCGTTCAGATGGTCGTGTCGGTGCGGCTGCACTACGTTCATTTGGGACTTCGTGCGGCGCACGACACCGGCGCGTTGCTGCACCAGCTGCGCCGTCGAAAAAAGACCGTGCAGCTTCACGCACTGCGGGCCGGTGCGGCCTTGAGTTAACGCTCTCCGCCTCCTTCTTCCCCTTCTTTCCCTCGCTTCGTCTTCCAAGTCTCGGTAAACATGGCGGGTCGGGAGACTCTCGCTAGATGGCGCGCGCCGTCGCCCCACTCGCGGCGGATTTTGTTCAATGGTCCACCCGTTTATGTTTTGCCCTTGAAGTGACCGCGACAAGCGCGTTGCACGGCGGAATGCTTCGTGTTCACTTGGTAGTGCGTCATGCGCTGCACCCGCGAGGTGGCGCGGCCTTGGGGGCAGCATTTTCTCGGTGCTGCGCGCGCACCAATTGAATGTGACATTAGAAAGTATGGAGCTGTCCTGTTCACTCGGTATTGACAGTAGAGTGGACGCTATGTTGTTTTAGGCCAATCGGGTCTCCGGGTAGGATCACGTGACTACAGTCTCCAAGCAAGAGATAAGGCAGAGCACGGCACCTGCCTGAAGGCCAAGGTCACGGGTATCATCCACTGCACTATTAACTTTGGGTCGAATTTTCAAGAGGATATAAGGGACAAATCCTCTCGTTGTGTTCATTGTTGGGATAACCCTGAAGATAAGCCTTTGCGAGGACAGCCTTTTTTGGCCTTGAAGGAGCTGCTATTTTCGTATACTCTCTTTTCTTTCTCTCCCTAAGCTGAAAGCGTGGAAGAAGCTGCGCAGTCGCCGGACCAATGAACCGGAGATTTTTTTATCCCTTTACTCCGCTGACTGGGCGCGGGTAATGGCAGGAGCGTGACCATGTGGTAAAGGTTTCGCGGATGACGAGGTAGCTCTTTTCGATCCCGAAATGTCTGATTCCCGGCCTAGTTTCTTGTGTGCTGTGCTGCGACCAGTGGGGCTGCCGGAGATTTCGTCCGCGACAACATATTCGAGTGCACCAAGGCCTCCAGCGTTTGAAAAGTCCTACACGTACATCGGCAACATGCGATTTCTTTAAAAAAGCCCAAGTAATTCATGCGATGCGTTTAGTGTTCGGTTTGGCAAAGTACTCCTTCTACCACATTGTGTTGAATCTTCGAAGACCCCTTTCTTTTGGTTTTTGTGTTTGTGTGGTTGTTCTGCAGTGAGCCCGTGTCGACATCTCTGATTACATATTTCTAGTCCGGTATTTTCATCATAAGTGCGCTGCTACCTACTCCTTTGCAGCAAATGACCGTTCCGTTCTAGATTACCTCTAAAATTAGGCAGCGTCTATTTTCTAGCAGCCAGGAGAATAATTCCCCGAAATTCTATCGGCAGTCGCCTGCCATTAGCTGTCTACAATCAGATGATAACTGCAGGTATTATACTACTGACTTTCTTATTCTTCCTACGTTTTGTGAAAAGGCGTTTCATGGACACCTTTTCGTTGATACACGTTTTGTAGACACGTTTCGTCGACACTAACGTTTCATCGTCACTCGTTACGTGAAATGCACGCTGAAGGAACATTCAGTCACGCGTGTGTCTGTGAGGCGCGTGCTCACCGACCCAGCCCACCCGTTCACGTCGCTTCGTGGCGACAGACTGCGGCGGCTCATTACAAAAATTTTACCCCACCTGTCCCACCCGTACATGTCACTTCGCGCATATAGTGCAGGGCGGCTCATTACAAAAAAAAGAGAAGCTAATATAGGAAAGCTAATCTAAGCTGTCAATGAAACATCGCGTGTCGATGAAACGTCTTTTGATGAAGTGATAGTATCACCAATGAGTGGCGACTGCCGGCAGAATTTCGGGTAAATAATTCTGCCGGCTGCTGGGAGAATAGACTCTACCTAAGAATTACCCCGGTTCTTGTTTGCTCAGTAATCTTCACAGTTGTGCAACAGCTTCGTTGTACATCTTCACATATCACGGATTGCTTGCACGTTTGTACTTGTTTACGGAATAGGCTGTCTAATAAACTTCTACGAGATTTGAAAACAATCCCTTGTGTCTGTTTACCTGCCTTTTTTGCAACCACCTGGGCGCGTAGATTTTTTGCAGGTTTCCTTGAGGTGGGTGCACAAAGAGGTGTAATGGTACACCATTGAATGAGGTGTATCTATGTTCCCTATAAGCGGGGTGGCTGTAGAAAACGGTGTGATAGTAAACCCTGTTGGCGGGTGTATCTCTGTTCCCTATGAGCGGGGTGGGTGTAAACGACGGTGTAATAGTGAACCCTGTTGATGGGTGCATCTTTACTCCCATAAAATTGCGTGGGTGTAGAGAAGGGAATACTTGTACACCTTAAATTGGGGTGTACCTGCACACTAAAACGACAGAGAGGGTGTAAGAAAGGAGTAGTGACACACCCCAATATGGGGTGTATCTGTGCACCCCCGAATGCTGAAGGTGTCTAAAAGTGTGCACATGCACCCTGAAAAAGGTAGTATGTATGCACCTCGTCTTGAGGTGTACTTGTACACCTTTATGGGTGTAGTATATGTGGCAGCACTTACACCCCCTGTGGGTGTACCCACTACACCCTTTTTTAGAGTGCGTGGCAACCTGCAAGCGACCACGGGGAAGCTCTTACGGCGATTAAAACGCAAACTGGCTTGTCCTGCATGGGTCGACTAGTGACGGCGTTAGACGAGAAAATGTGCGGGTCTGGTGCTTGGTCATCTATATTTATTGATGTGACTTCTTAACTCATTATTTTACATATTACCGATGCGATCACATCTTGAGATTTCCTCGTAGTGAGTTACTGACGCCTCGAGACGCAACACTGCCGGGGTGTTCTGTAGATCTCCAGCAATAAAGTTTCATTGCACGATCCGCGCCGCGTTGCGCCAATTGAGCAACCGCGCCCCAATAGTGTAAGAAAAGTTCGAGTGACGGCACTAGCTGGAAGGCAACGAACGACGGTGGGACCCGATGCTTTCCCTTTAACTTGTAGGATTGCTCACTCAGCGAGTGAGCGAAAGCGTGACGGAAAAAAAAAATTACTGTCGTGCAGAGACTAGCAACGCCGCCTTGTTAGTGCCGGACGTCCATACTGACGTGATTCCTAAATCTAGTGTGCGATAGTTGCATGTCACGTAAAGTGTTTCGTTTTTTGTTTTCTTGTTTTTTTTTAAAGTAACGACAAACAACACTCGTGAATAAGCATAAGTTCTGTTTTTTTTAATTAATTTTAAGGTTCATCGATGCTGTGCACCACCTTCAAGGAACGACAGCCACAACGCATAGCCCACTGGATTGTTGCTTTTTGTACATTAAAGGGAAGATGGGGCACTTCTGCATTTGAGAAAAAACGCTTGAATTGCATTCATTTGGCCGTTAGAATAACAGATATCACAATTATATTTCAATGCGACGCGCCGGAGAGCCATAAGAGCAATTTCAATATAGGGCTGAAGCCCCGCCTCCCTAGCCTTGGGCAGCCAAAAGATCCGTCGATGACGTCACGTACAGCGACTTTCTTTCGCGTTTTCTCGCGTTTAACAATACTTGCGCAGCAAATGGTTTGAGTGTTCGGGTTCACGGTGTAAAAGTACACTAGAATTAACTTCTAACTCATTTTTTTCAAGAAGCTCCATAGCTTCCCTGCCAATGCATCATAAAAAATACAGTCTGCAGACACTCTCTGAGATGTGTTTCTTCCTGGTTCGAGGGTCTTGTCTCGTTGGTCGTAAAAAAATTGAGCAGTCCCGCGTTAATCTACAGAATACAATCACAGCGACAGCCGCGACACGTCGCGACAAAGTCGGTGCCCATCGGCGTCACGCACCACGGGGTGCGTGAACAAAAGTGTTCGCAGCAAAACAGATATCTGTTCCAAGCGCTTTCTTTTTCTTTTGTTTCGGAGCGCGTAAAATCGCGTCTCCTGGCACGAGTTCTTAGCAATGACAGTGGCACGATGGCATTCTGTTATCCGGCATTTTTTTTTGTATCAAGCGAGCTTTGTGCACGCGGCATCGGGTATACTAGAAAAAAACGAAAAAAAAAAACACAAGTATCGAGCGGCGTAGCTCTGTGGTAGCGTCTCCGTTTCGCACGCAGCGAACCCAGGTTCGATTCCCACGGGCGGCGGCCGATCGTTTTCGAGGATTTGGTGGCATCGATGACGGACGCCCTCCTACGCAAACTACAGCAACATCAATAACGGACGTCATTCCCAGTGGTGGGAAGAAACTCTCTCTAGACCATTTGAAACGTGCATATGTACGAAGCGAACATGCTTCACGCATGTCCGCAGATAATTTTGTCATCGTGTCTGAAGCGAACGCCGAGTGGGACTGCGGCTTTGCGGTGGAGCGATATATATATACACCACCGAGTTCAACCTAAAACCTGTGCCTTGACGCTATAGCGAGCGTCTAAATAAAATGTTGGCACTCGGAGGGATCTCAAAGCACGTCTTTGGACCTGGGAACTTGAGTGTACCTGCAAATGACGAGTTCCAGGATGCCTTGCGACGCCGTGGAGCCCGGCTCGTTGGCCTTCTCGACATCGATGGGAATCACCTTGACCACGGAGCGCTCCTGTTCGCGAACCACCACGAAGACATCGCCGTGGGAGCCCTCGCCAGCCTTGGAACACTTCGTGAGGTCCCTGGAGAAATAAAAAAAGAACAGTGTCACCGCTCGCGACAAGAGGCTAAAAAGCGCACCCCACGCTGGGTCCATCCCTACGACCTTGTCGTACTCGGTGTCACAAAAAAAAAACAAAAAAAAAAACGGAAGTCACGCGCATTATTCATGCGCTGTGCGAACTAGCTCTTACGCGATTTGGTTTTCGAAAAAAGACAAGGTGCTTTTGGCCCTTGAACCGTGTACGTCTTGGGACGATAACAAAAGGCCCGTTCACACACTTGCCACCGAGTAGGACCGACCGAGACAAGACCGGTTTTTAAGCCTCTTGCGACGGCTTTGGACCAGCTCCGCAGCAGCGCATCCGGTCCTAAGCCGTCGCAAATTGCTTAAAAACGGTATTGTCTCGGTTTATCCTACTTGGTTGCAAGTGTGTGAACGGGCCTTAAAGCTAATGTAATACCCGTGCCACACGGGCAACTCGAATGCCATTTAGAACGAATGACATTTTTGTGATCGGCGAATCAGCTCGCAATCTGTCGCGCGTGGAATGCGCTACGCCCGGAGCGTCGCGCGCTGATTGGCCGTCCGCTCAAATGTCATTCGTTGTAAATGGCATTCGAGGTGCCCGTGCGGCACGGGTATAACATACACATAAATACAGGGTGTAATGCTTTGGTTTTTATAAACTTTACAGATTTATTTTTAAAACTAATCTGTGAAGCCTGTCAGAAGGGACATGGGCCGTGAAAGATACACTTATGCGGTTTGTGCAGGTGAGTTATACGGCCAGTGGAACATAGTATAGGAAGATAATCGTAACCACCAGGCGGCTAATTAAATAAAATTTGTTAATTCTTTTTTTAATCAGTGAAAATAAACGTATGGTTTAACTTGGAATCTTGCTGAGCGTGATCTAAAACCACCACATCAGTAATTTTTAAAATGTCTCAGCGTGTGAGAAGCGCAGCAGTGCGGTAAAATTACTGCACGGGCAGCAGGACCAAGGCTACCGGTGAGATAAGACGCCCGCACGATTTTACGTTCTCTTATCAGAGCGACTATTGACGTGGTACCTTTAGCGCACTACTAAGCTTCCCACCCGCTCACCCGCTTGAGGCGCTTCCCACCTGCTTGAGGTACCTTAGAGTGTGCGATGGCGTTGGCACAGTTGTAGGAAACCAACGCAAATGTATTCACCAGGCACGGATGTCTGGTTTTCTGCCGTGCACCAAACAGTAACGCAGGACGCGATGACAAATTACACCTCCGTGCTTTGTATGGTTTAAGGCAACCAATCCAGGAAGCAGCGTGCGAGAGGCCATAACTAGTTACTGACAAGGTGACAACGACGGGAGGGGCTTGAGCTGTCCCGCCTCCAGCGTGAGTATCCTATAGCTTCGACAACGCTTGGACCTCTCGTGCGCCTCGTGTGCGCAGTCAAAGCACGGTGGAAGGCATGGAGCGCGTGCTAAAGGCCGGGCGTTCGAAAGACACGCGTTGCCGTTCTCATTCTGCCAGTGACTATACGGAGCGCAAATTCGTCTCCTCCTTTTGCATGGGTTTCGGTGACGTCACAACGACGCCGAGCTCTGATTGAAGGATAGTGGGCAGACCTGAAAACGAGCTGCCTCGAGGTCTACCCACTATCCTTCCATCAGAGCCAATCAAAGCTCGGCATTCTGACGTTACCACAACCCCTGCTAAAGAAGCAGACGAACTTGCGCTCCGCGTAGACATTTTCTTCAAGGGTGTCATCTTGAATGTCGTCACTTCCAGTATGCGTGGCGAAAACATTGTTTTGTCGTCGCCACGCCAAAAGAAGATGTTCGGGGTTATAAACGTAACCGCCATTCATTCTCGTTTTGCCGCACCTTTATTTTTTTTTTCTCTTTGCAGGTTGAAAAGTTTTTTTGTTCTTCGTTTAGACCAGATGTGTACCAAGTTGCTGGGGACGAGAGTAAACGAAAAAGGTGTAAAGTTGAGAAGACCCGCGCACCTCTGTTCATCATCACGTCCGACCGGGCCGTACCGAGCGTAGGAAGAATGTCTGAATCCGACACCATTTAACGAGATCGAATTTCATTAGATACCCGAATAGTGACAGTATTTTAACAAATAAAAACGCACACAAAACGAACACTTTCAAACCCGCTTTGCGCACCTGGAATCTCGGAGGTCAGGATTCGACCGTCCTTCTGACGCAACGTCCGACCCGTCGAACGTCTTGCTATACGTGATAAAATTTGCGACAGGTCTTACGACGCGTCGGACGTTAGGGACGTGCGTTTGTTTGGAGTTAAAAATGGTCGCTCGCAATGCGACCGAAATTCAGGCGGCAAATAATCGTACGCACGTCCACAGAGCATTCATGGGTACAGAACCACGCGTGCTTTCTTGTGTGAAGTGACCCACCCATCTTCCCGGCCGGGGCTGTCAGGGTGAACCCAGGTCTCATGACTCCTTATGACTCTGTTTACGGGAACGTAAAAGGACCATAACATTTTTTTTTTTAAGAAGTCGGCAAATCAGCTTGCGATCTGGACTCGGCGCACGACTGCTGGCGTGTGCTGATTCGCGGATTATTTTAAGTCGGGCACTAACGCCGCTTGTATAAAAAAAAAAAACGGTTCTACTTACACCAGTTGTAAGGCGTCTTCAAACGTCAACGGTCGCTCTTGCCCGCACATGCCGAGAAGGTGCGCGAAGGTATCCCCCGCAGTAGTCTCGGGGCCCGTCGGCGCTCCAGACTGAAAGACGCACACGTCATATACTCCGTTCACCCCTAAGCTGAGACTGCGGTGGAAGCTACGTCTTCGAGTGACCAGTCAGACGCCTCTCTTTCGCCACTTCATCCCGCTCCCGGCCATACCCACGCGCGGAGGGCCGGGTCAGGCGATCAGGGGAGGCGGCTGACTGGTCCGGCGGGCACAGAGCTCCCACCGTAGTCTCAGCTTAAGAGTGAACGGACTATAGTAAGAACGTATTTCTCCGACAAAAAGGCGACATTAATGCAGCATATAAACTCCTATGCATGAAAGAGTTCCAAAATTTTTGAAGAAGACTGTATAAACGACCCCGATCAATAAAAATTACGGCAAAATAAACAATCGAATATATTTAATTGCTTTCTGTATAAAGCGAAAAATAAACAAAAATGACAAATTCAAATACACATGTGGTTTGTCTGAGAAAGTGTTGATGTAAAATGTAAAAAAAAAAGTTCACAATTTACAAAATGAACTAAGAAAAACGTAAACAGGCTGCAGGAGCATTCAATAACCAATAAATGTACTATACATGTATGGTTTCTCGAAGAAAAAGCAGAGAAACGAGGACTGACATAGTAATATAAATGAAATTGATCCACTTCAACGTTTTCTTTTTATTATTAATATTTTTTGACAGTTAGACGAAGGAGACTATCTTTCTTCTGAACTTCTCCGTGAACTATCGTTCTTAAATGTCTTTCATGTCCCTTAGAATACAAACCCCTTGGAAGTTTCGAGAGTGGCGGGCAGAGGTCAACAAACTAGCCCACACTTCCTGAACTGCGGGCGTTCGTTTCGATCGCCCCCAGTGCCTCACCCTAATACAAATACTAAGTGTAAAAAAAAATATATATATATATACTTTTTTTTTTCTTTTTTACCGCAAAAATAAACTAGGCATCGCCGAACGCTCATTTCCCGCCCAAAGGTAGAGCTAGAGGTCACAACCAGATGCCAAAGTTTCAGCCCGATCCGATACCTTATTCAAAAGTTATAACCGATTTTCTGAAAAGTTCAATGGGAAAATGGCGGCCGGCGGAGTTTTTGAATACATGGGACTCTATGGCACCAGAAACCGAAAACCGGCTGAAACTTTGGCATCCGGTTGTGACCTCGAGCGCTACCTTTGGGCGGAGAATGAGCGTTTGGCGATGCCTAGTTTATTTTTACAATAAAAAAAAAAATCCTGTAGATTTTGTTGTTGTTGTTGTTGTTTTGTGACACCCTGTACAGATAGCGCGACAATTTTACCACGAACAAGCAATCGCCGGTTGTTGCTGTTTTTTTTTTTTCAACTTCTATTATCTTTATTTTTGCATCATCTTTATTTATTTATTTTCTTTTTCACTTCCGCGTAGGTACGAAAAATAAGCTCAACGATACTAGTAGTGTTGCGAAAATTGCCAATTCGTGGTTTGTACAAAAGCGCTAAAGTTTGATGCCCTTCAATGTAATGCCCGATTAAAATGAAAATATATATTTAAAAAAACGCTTTCGCTTACCGAATTGCGCAGATACGCATCACCGCTACCATTGGAAGACAAGATCTAGGCCTCTCCCGCCAAACGTCATCACTCGTGGCTTCACGCAACGCCGCCTAAATTGCGTCGGCATCTTCGACAGCGCGTATTGCAGCGTCTCAAAAGGAGTATACGTTAGCACGCCGCGTCGCCAACACGGACGCGTCTGTCGGTTTACGAAGGCTATCGTCGAGCTTCAGCCTGTTTGCCGCTTACGCCGGGTCGGGAATCTACTGACGATGACGGCACGAGCAGACCTTATTTTCTACGTGGTATTGCCATAACTCAATTCGAAATACGCGTCATATTCTACTAGTTTTGAAAACAAAAATAAAATAAGGCACAATCATAAGCTACAGAAACGAAACTACAAGCTCACCTGGTCCCGCGGCGCCACCAGAGATAGGCTTGTACTGGCGCAGCTCTGGCTCAGATTCGAGAGCGCTTCAATTTCAGAAGGGGCTCCGGACATCAGCACGCGCTCCTTCAGACAGTGGTTCCCTTGAACGTAGCGAACAACGAGTCTTTTCAGCAAGCTGCTGCCCATCACGGACATCCGCGAGACTCCGGCCGAATGACTCGAACCGCGTTCAGTCGAGACGACACCCATCGACGTCATGTGGAAATGCCCTAGAGGGGTCCTCTGGACCATCCCAGTGCCTGAAGGCACTTGGTGGGTCGTTTGTGCTAGGTTAGACGTCCTCGGGTGGAAACTAGGACTAGCGACCTCCAGCCCGGCAGCGGCAGTCGGATTTCTGGCTACGAGACTTCTAGATGGTCCTGCCTCCTCGGTTGACGCGAGCAGTGGCCGGGGTGCCTCGACGACGACGTTCTGGGACGAATCCCGGCGTGCGTTATCGAGGTTCTGAAGACCTGACTTGAACCTTCCTTTCGAGTCCCTCTTCAGGTCGATGGACTTTGGTGTCGACTGCCAGAAAGGCGTTACACCTCTGTGTGTTCGCTCTTTTCCAGGTTCTGACAGAGTCTCGCTACGTAGACTTTGGGTTGGGGACACATCCTTGCGCGTTGCCGACTTCAGGCTTTTCCGGGGGTCGGACGAGCCCTCTACTCCTCTGAACGTGTAGTTTTGAATTTCTGCGAGCGAAAACGAGGGGGAAAAAATGAATATAAGATGTGCTCTTAGCTGGACATACGGCTTTATCACGTCGAATTACAATTACTGAAGAGGTACGGTTAAGACGAAAATGCGACTGACTGCCTTGCTTGACAAGTTCTTAAATTGAAACTGTACAACGGTCGTGGCAGCTCCTAGGTTTATACTGTCCCGCGACGCATTCGAAAGAGCAATCATTGCCGGTCGTTTATTCAGCGCCCGATATGAAGAGCGAATGATGTATTTTTCCCAAAAGGTTATGCTGTCTCAATTTGAAGTAGGCGTCCACCCCTTTTTGACAAAGAAATCGCGCATTATTCCGCTGATTAAACGACGCCCAATAAATTTTGATGTCCAGGGCGCGTCGCGGCGTGGTGCACATTCAGAGGCTTATTTTATTGTGGTTGCAGGGCGCCAAATCAGGTAATAAAATTCGGTTTTTGGTTGTAGCTATACTGCTGAAGGACAAAATGAAAAGAAACAATGTCGATCTTGCGGCAACTGCAGCTAGCGCGAGCACGGCATCGTTTTTATTTTAGAGCGCAGCTCTCAGGCGCCCGTTTCCGGCTTGAGCGGCGTCGCCGTCGGCGTAACCGTAAGGTCACGTGACCCCCCCCCAATCATATGACCCCTCCCCAGGTCACGTGACCCCCCCTCGAGGTCACGTGACCCCCCCCCCCCCCGTGCCTTCCCCTCCTCCTCAAGAGCTGCGCTCTATTCGGCGTTACAGGGAGTTGTATACGGCTTTAATTTTTTCTTTTTACTCTGACTAGCATGCTGTTGACGAACACACAACACATTGCGCGATACATGTATCGTGCAGTGTGCTGTGAGGACGCTTTAGTGCAAGAAACCATTATACCAGAGCTTTTGGCGCTCTAAATATTATTAAAGAATGTGCTATATTAGAAGAAAGTTTCATTTTGAATCCCCGAAATAATCGCACATCAAATTAGAAACACGCGTTCAGCAGATACCTGAGTAGTCCAGATTCATTCGTTCCTGCCCCATCCTCCTTGCCATTGAAAGAGGAGGGTTCAGATCCGAAATGCTTCCAGCAGGACGATTGAGCAAAGGGTTTTCGGTGTCGACAGCCTCTCGGAGGAGTCCCGAAAGAGTGAACGCACGTTTCGTCAGCGCAGTCGGCAAGGACATGTGCCTCTTCTGGCTAGAGACGTTCACTCTTGTCAAAGGACCCACCAAGGATAGTCGCTCGGGGAGAGATGACGCTTTCTTTATTCTCTTGAAGCTGCCCGTGACAACCTTCAGTGTCCCTCCACGGCGGCGGTCTTCGAGCAAGCTTTGCGACGTTTTGATTCGTTCTCTTCTCTTCGTCAAGACGTCGGCTCTTGTAAGTGTACTTGAAGATAACCCGGATGTTGAGGGTTGAAATTCGTCACCGGAGCTCAGTGCGTCTATTTGCGGCAGGCTTGAGGATGACCTCGAGTGGATCTTTGGACCTTGAGGATCGTCCCTATCGTTCATGGTGCCCGGAACTTCGGTATCGTAGAGCCATCTGGATACCTTTTTGCGGTACGATTTGTCTTCGACAGAAGTGCCTTGTTCGACTCCCCCAGCAGAGGACCCGCTCTGCTGGCCGTCTTCGACGGTCTCTGGTATCGATGCGATGTCTCGTACTTCTGGTTCCGGAGTCTCCGGTTTGCGATCGCGAGGAGGCGGCGTCTTCGGGCTGATGGAACTGTCTCGCACATAATCGTAGGAGGAGCAAGTTACAAGCTCGTGTTGTTCAATCCTCTCAAACTCGGCTTCGAGCTCCTTGTAGTTGGAGGGAAGTCCGACAAGGGCTCTCGACGTCATCCAGAAGACGTCTCTCTTCCTTGTTTTTTTTGTAGAGCCACGTCCACTGCCGCGGAACGGAGCTATCTGAAATTAAAACATTAATTATGGTGTGTATATTTTTTATATTGTGCATCAGATCATTTCGATGTTTGGTCAAACTTCAGAAAAAAATAAACTCGTACGTTCAAGCAATTTGTAGAAAGGAGTTTGTAAGGAATAGCAACGTTAGCTGAGGATAGGAAGGGGGAACACTTCCCTTGCTAATGACAAAAAGGAAAAGTAAGTCTGCCCTGTTTAAACCCCCAAATAGAATTAATGAAAGCAAAAATAAAAAGGTCATGAGCCCCGCGCAGAAACGTCCTGCTAAAATCTCTTCGTGATTTTGTAATGCGTGAGCATTAGAACGCTCGTTTGTCAGCGCCGGAGAGAGAGGGAGAAGCAGGGTGAAAGGGTGACGCGTGCGACGCGCCCATTGGTTCAAAGCGCTGACGTCAGCATACTTCAACCTCTCCCAGTCCACCCGGCGCTGACGAACTGACAGACACCGCCGGGTTTTTGACAAAACGAGCCCTTTAGTTTTCGTCAAGGGGGTGTCGCACATTTGGCGCAGAGCCAAAGAAGAGGAGGCACCGCGGCGCGGTGGATTGCGGGTGTGCTCAGTTACCACTTTGCCGTCGTCGGTTTTTCGTCGCTCTGGGTTTACGTAGTAGCGGTGCGTGGGCTCTGATGTGTGTGTGTGCAGTTAAAACGGTGGATGCTGTTCCCTCTACGAGTGATATAGATACGATTTCTTCCACGAGTGGTATGAATGTGACTCTTTCCACGAGTGATGTGGATGACCGTATCCAAGGGCGTCAACGTACTTTGACAGGCCGAGTTCAGAAAAGTGGTTAAAAAATTGGTCGCTGCAGAGGTATACTATGCTACATAAATTTCCGTAGAGCTACGCGTGGGTAGCACAAGAAAGGAGAAGGGGGGGATGAACGCTTCCCCGAGTCGCGCTTGAGAGTCGCATGAACTGCCATGCAGCAGAGGACGCGAGCTTGACCGCTGTCGAGAGCGATGAGCGAAAATTATGGGATCACGGCTACCTGAGCGGCGTCTATCGCCGTTTCAATCGGACAGGAGCGCGTTGCGTTGAAGCAGCAAACGAGCAAGCCAGCAGATAGAAAATTGCTGCAAAAACCACTGTTGCTGGTTGTCTATGAATTGCGATAGCACTCGTCTATGACAACCTCAAGAACGACGTCCAAGACATCTCGTGAACGACGTCATAGAGACCGACATTAAAGATGACGCCTACGACGACCTCTACAGCGATCTCAAGGACCACCTCTAGGAAGACCTCAAGGAATACGTCTAGAGCGACTTCTAGGGCGATCTTAAGGACGACCTCTAGGACGACGTCGTTCCAGGGCGATCTTAAAGGGGCAATGAAGACGATTTTATTTATTTTTTTAAATGGCGTTTTTACGCTTCTTGGGAACATAGCATGCTGCCCAATTTTTTGTAGACATTTGTGACGCGTATTTCTGTGCCTACGAAAGAAGTAAAGAAACAGAAACTGAACAATCTCCATTCTCGTTTCTGGGCCCCCGAAAACGGAGGTGACGTAGGGAGTGCCGTCAAGTGTGAATAGTCGGTATCGGTAGTATTTAGGAGATCGAGACTCTGGTTACCGCGGTGGGTTATAGCAGCGCGGTGGCGCGGTCGTTTCGCCGAATCTGTCAAGATGGACGGCAATCCCGCTCTCGCGAGCGAGTTCGAGCTTCCGTTCAGTGACCGAACACCAACGGAACGGGAGTAGGTGTGTGGCGGCCTCTGCCATCACCCGACGGAGACCGCCCAGCCGGCAACAAGCGGCCCGCATGCTGAAGGACGGACGCGGGGGAGATGCCGAGGGAAAAGCGGCAGCGATCCGGCCGTTCCGGGATCCGGTTCCTCGCGGACGTCTTCTTTTCGTCAAAGAACACGAACAGCAACCCACACGTGAAAACTAGCGTCGCCCGAACGATTACTGGTCTTCTGTCGACCGTTAGAACAACCATCTACAGCTACCATTTTGCAGAGTCCTTCAAGTACCGTGTTCTTTTTTTTTTTTTTTTGTTTACCCATAGTTGCTGTTGCCCGTTTCGCGTCGAGCGTAGCAAAGATAGAAACAATTATGCTGCTTTATTTACGGTTTAGTAATCATTTCCGGTCCGATTTAAACTTTTCATGGTTATTCAAGCGGAAATTAGAACAGTATCCCTAAAAATCGTGAACCAAAACGTGACCGAGGGCACGTTTCTCGTTTCGACCAATCGCTAACGCGTCTCTTGTGACGTCACGCTTCTTGTGACGTCACGCATCGGTCACGTGAGCTCCGCTTTTCCTGGCTTCCCCCGCAACTCTCGGGGCGTCGCCCCAGTCGATCCCGGTACGATTATTACCGCGACTGTTTAATTGATTTGCGCGGCACAGAAGCGCCGGTTTCGGCTGAAATTCGGGCAACGTGGCCCGAGACGTGCCTGGAACCCAGTTCAATCGCCAAAAAGATGTCCGAAATTGCCTTCATTGTCCCTTTAAGGACGATGTCTAGGACCTCTAGGACGATTTCATATTTCCCTCTTAAAATTAGCGGGTTACGTTTCCCCGCTAAATTTTGCGGGGAAATTGACGTCACGTGACCTCAACAGCAATTCAGTTTCCGCACTAAATTTAGCGGGGAAAATGACGTCACATAACTTCGTGTCACGTCACCCATGAACAAATTCAGTTTCTCGGCTAGATTTAGCGGCAAAATTGACGTCACGTGACCTCAACACCAATTCAAATTCCCGCTAAATTTAGCGGGGCGGTTACGCCGACGGCGACACCGCAAAACGCGGAAACGGGCGCTTAAGAGCTGCGCTCAAAAACAAATATAGTGTGTGAAACATAAATTGAATGATCATTAAATTATTTTTTTGTTTGTATATTAGAAAAAAGAAAATGAAGTCGCTCACTTTTGACGAGAAGATAAATCGGGGTATTCAGTTTACCTTTTCACCTAGCTCTCCGCATAGTTGGGAAGTAATCCGTCAAAAGTAACGGGTTAGTATAATCCGTTACATTAAATAATTTTTAAGTTCCACTTGACTTTTTAACGGCAGATATCTGTATTGTAACTCGGTCACTAAATATTGGTAACAAATTGCTTTAAATTCACTCGTTAACTTTAAAAACATGTAGCTATAGCAGGGTAACAAAGGAACATGTTCAATCAGTCCATTTAGCAGCATAAAATAATTTTATACAAAGTGCGTTCACAGTGCAGGTAAAATTGGTGCGTCCAGGATTTCTCATCCATTGCAACTGCACTCATTTTGGACTCTTTTTTTTTTAATCTGGCAAGATAAAGAGTTGTATTGTAGACAGGTTTCTTGAAGACAATTGTTTTAAAGACGGTTGTCTCGAAGACAGTTGTTTCTTAGACAATTGTCTCTAAATCGGTAAGACAGCTCTTTAAGTCGGAAAGACAGTTGTCTTTAGGACAATGGTCTTAAAAACAGTTGTTTTGATCACCTTTTTTTTTTTTTTTTTTTTTCTCAAAGCCAGAAGAAGGATGGAATGTTACCGAAGGACCGAAGGTAACACTTCGTCGATTTCCGAGCTCTGAAGAGTATTAGACACAGCTGTACTTTCTTTTAGAGCGTAGCTCTTAGGTGCCTGTTTCTCGGTTTCGCGGCGTCGGCGTCGGCGTCGGAGTGGCCGTCAGCATAACTGCGCTAAATTTAGCGGGAAAATTGACATCACGGTACGTTAACCCCAATTCAATTCCCCGCTAAATTATATCAAACAAGATTTAGCGGACAAATTCAATTTGTCCGCTAGATTTAGCGCGAAAATTCAGTTTCTCCGCAAGACTTAACGTACAAATTCAGTTTCTCCGCTAGATTTAGCGGAAAATTGACATCAGGAGACCTCCAATTCATTTCCTCGATAAATTAAGCGGGGAATCGCATTGGTGTTGACGTCACATGGCGTCAATTTTTCAGCTAAATTTAGCTGGGAAACTGAGGAAGGAGGGGAGGGCATGGACGAGGAGGAGGGGAGGGTACAGAGGAGGAGGGGGAGAGGGTACGGAGGAGAAGGAGGGACATACCCTCCCCTCCGTACCCTCCCCTCCTCCTCCTCAGCTGCGCTCTAATTTCACATTACAGTGATTTGTAAACGTCTTTCATTTTTTTTAGGTATCAAGCGTAATTGTCTGATGATACAAAATTTTCGAGAACAGAATAACCAGGGAATTCATTAGATTCCGAAGGACTCAGTCTGTCAGTGCGATGCTTACTCATCTCCACTTGCAATCACTATGCTCCGTTTTAGCTTATGTTGTACCGCAGAGAAGGCTAGAAGCGCGAGCTCATAGTGTTGGGACCTGCTCTTAACGCACGAGAGCTTGTGCCGCCGAGATGTGCCCCAGAGCAACGAGCTCGCACTTGTAGCCTTTCCTGCGGTATATCATAAGGTGAAACAGAGTACAGCAGAGCGTCGAAACGTGGCTAGACTAAAATTTCTTTATTTGATACAAAAAAATAGTCTCAACATATACTCACAAAAAAGAAAATAGATGGTGCTCCATAACACCATCTATTTTCTTCTTCTTCACTGCGATATTTAAGGGCTCGATCTATTTGAAGACTTAGAAGAAATAACAATGAAATGATAACGCCAATGAAAGCGCGAATCAACCCTTTTAAATAGTCCTTCTTTCTGCGGACTATAGATGAGTGGAACAGCCTGCCCCAAGATGTTTATGAAGGTGACACCGTTGAGGGTCTTGAAGCCCTCCTGAGAAGTCCCGCGCAACAAAATAGTATCTCATTTTTTTTCCTGTTCTCTTTGTTTGCCTATATTTTGAATGCATACGTGTGCTGAAACAATCATAAAATGTATTGTTCGCGGGAGTGTCCGTTAAACATTGGTTGTTTTACCGATATCCCACTCCTGTCCTGTAGGCCAACAGTATGAATAAATAAAATAAATAAGGTTGATACTTACCTTCTTTCTGGGTTCCTTGGGTATTTCGTATAGATCTAAGAGGCCCGGAGCGTCGGAGTCGTCACCGCTGGTGCTCATCTTGGTTGACAGATGGTGTCGTGTCTCTGTAATAGATTCCAAAACGACGGTCCCGATGGTTACTGTTTTGTACCCAAGTTAAAGTGGCGACGAAGTGAATGCAGAGCTCGGGCCTTCTCCTCGTGGCGGGCTTCGGGCTGGTTCGGGACAAAATTCGCAACTTTCGCAACCTCTATAGGGGGCGCACTGGTGTATCAAATCAATCGAGTCATCTGGATGATCGTCGTAGTACGAGGCTGGGTCTGCGACGCGTAAATAATTCTAGTTTAGCTATATCCGAGTAGCATTAGAGCTTTATTTTCTCACGTCGGGAAGGTGTAGGCGGGCATCTTTATTCTGAAGCTGATCCTCTAGGAGCTAGGGATCGCGATTCTCACACGGCGGTACCATCATCGCTGAAAGTTCACATTTTCCGGTTCAAAGTTCACATTCACACTGGAGTTCAAATTGCAACCGCGAATCAGATGCGTTCGTTTTCGTCACCAACCACGGGTGAAATTGTATTGGATCTTTAAGAAACCACGTGTGCAATCGATTCGCGAACGCGGTTCAACCGTCAACTTGAATACGGCGTTACGATCGCGGACGATAGCTGATGAGCCTCGAAACTCTTGACAGCATGATGTGTGATGAATGGTTTAACTCTGTTATCTACAGATGAGGTGAAGTGATGGATACGCAGGGAGTTTCAGAGCAAAAAAAAAAAATCAAGTGTTTTTCGGTCCGGATAGATACACTACGCATCGTAGAAAACTCGATTTCTGTGAGAATGCGAAGCTAGCGGTTGGGATAGAACGGCAGAGTTTGAGAAGATGGCGTTACCTGGATTAAAGATAATTAAGGAAAACGAAGTTTTACTAAGAGCCGTCGTCAACCTAAGCCTAATAGCTTCAAAACAATATATGATGTTGTTAGTGTTTGTGGAATTTGTATCACTGAAAAACACCTCTCATCAAAAAATAGTTTTTTTTTTTTCTGATAAGTTAGTTTCATAGAAATAAATGCTAAAGTGCCCCACAGTGGCATTTCTTGTGTTTACGACATAGGGCTTATAGGTGTAGGTCGGTTCATAGAAGAATTTCGTTTTTCTCAATTATCTTTTGATCCAGGTGACGTCATGTTTTCAAACATTCGCGTTCTATTCCTACCGCTAGCGTCATATTCTCACGGAGTTTCTAGATGTGATCACGCGAAAAATGGTTGGCACTGCGCAAGGCAAACTCATTTTCACCGCAAGTGCGAATAAAGCGGAGACTACACGGGGGATCGTGCTGCCTTGAAATACTCTCACTTCACACACGCGTGTGCTCGCGGCGAGATGTTTCGGTGGCGCCCTCGTTCGGTTACCTTTCGTGACGTCATTACCTTGTGAACAACAAGTTAGATGGTGCTTATAATGAGCACGGCGAAAGCCTGAAATCATAGAGCTTTCAAAGCAACACTGCCAACACCGTCAAAGTTGAAGTTCTTACATTCCTCTTATTTCCGTCGATGAGAAATCCTTTGCTGACGTCATAGTCAGCATTCGGCCAATTGTGGTGGGCCGACCACAACGACGCTTTTGATCGTTCACGTCGCCAATATCGTTTTGTCGAAACACTTTTCGTGGACAACTTCTCATGAACACACGTTTCATTGATATATTTTATATATATATATATACCTTTCGTCGACAATAAGAGGCTTCGTGGAAACTTGTTTTGTAAACACATGCAACTGCGATCTTTTGTCGATAACGTATTATTTTTAATGCGAAGGCATTAACTGTCCCATGGAGCGAGCCGACGTCATCAGTTTGAAGCGCGAAAGCGGAACCTTAAACCATTTCTCCAAGTGAAGCCATCTCCGAGCTATGAAACCACGCGAAAAGCCTCGACAACGGCACCTAGTTTCCCCGATCCCAAAGGAGCGGAGTAAAGCTGATGGATTTTCCACTTTGGTCCTATTGGCTGGCGCGCGTCGAAGAGGTTCCCATTGGCCGCCGCGCGTCAGTTTCTACAACGGCTCACCTGTTTAGCTTTTCTCCTCAACTCATAAATCGCGCATTCTACCAAACAGGTCAAGAATACGGAAAGGGGGAGTCCCCTCTTGCTCGGGCTCTCGTTTACCCGGTCACAGCCCATTCTCCCCCTAAAAGATTAGCCCGTCGCTCAAAATTCAGACAAAAGTTGCTTTCCCCACCCCGTTCACCCCGAAGCTGAGAGTGCTGTGGAAGTTACGTGCTCGTTGGGCCAGCCACACTTTTGCCACGTGATCACGCTCTCTCGCGCATACCCACGCGCAGATAATGAGAGCAGGTGATGAAAGGGAGATGGCTGATTGGTCTAGCATGCGCGTAGCTTCCACCACAATGTCAGCTTAGGAATGAAGGGAATAAATGAGGTCCGGTGTCGTGTGACGTGCGTTTGGGCCCAGTGACGCGCTGCGGGGGCCCGGTGACGCAGGGCGGGGATCGCGGATGTATCACAGTGAAAAGACAGAGAGAGAGCTTACGAAGGGAAGGAGGTACGAAATAGTCCGCTGTGTTTTCAAATTTTCGTACCGAAAGTCAGGCTTTTTGTTTTCTACCTTTTTTTTTTTTTCTTTTGGCCCACTGAACGATGTGCTATCAGTAAAACCCCAATATAAATTGATTTATTCCAGCCCAAAATTCGTTTCATGGGTCCAACTCCAAGGTCAGCGCACCGCGGACACCGCGCGCGCTGACCGGCGACGAAAAGTACGCAGCAGACGAAATAATGAAGTGGACGAGCGGCTTGCATGCTTTCGCATACACAACTCATAAGAAGTGCTTAGGTGAACCTCGAGCCTTTTTGCTAAGTAGATTGGACTGAGTATCAAGCTTCGTTTGGTTCGCTAACTCAGGCGGCTCCGATAGGGCAAGACCGAATTCGCCAGCCCTAATGCTGGGCTTCCAAACACTCCACGCTACGCGCGGAAAATATTCACTTCGCTTAGAGAAACTTAAATATAATTTCAGGCCCGAGATTGCACCAGCCCTCATCGGAACCGCCAAGGGTGCAGCAAGCTAGGCCCATGCTAATGCCGGCGACGGAAGCAATGTGCGTTGGCAGACGCTTTTGACGAAACGTCGCAAAGTGTGTCGTTTTTTTTTTCATTTTTTAAACAACTTAATAAATTTAAGAACCAAGTTCACTTTCTTTATCCGCCAATTTTGTTCCCCGGTGCTTACAAGAGAAAGCGAGTAAGCGGCAAAACACTCGAGGTAAACTTAGGCGAATAATCGTAGCCCCTATTGCGTACTGACTTGAACGCACAATTAAAAATAAATTCACGGCTGTACCCTAGTTTGTCTATTTATTCTTAAAATTATGTAGTTAGCCCACAACAGGTTTCATTTCATTTCATTTATTATACCCTCAGGGCCCGAAGGCATTACAGAGGGGGAGAGCAACAAGAAGGTTAATGCAAATAACATAATACATATTAGACACACTCAGTAATAAAGTAATTAGTAATTGTAGTTTTAAAGAGCTCAGAGTCCGTGATAATGGCGATCGACCGGGGAACGTGGTTCCACTCCTGGGATGTACGGGGAACGAAAGATGAATAAAAAGTGGTCGTGATAGAGTTAGGAATGCCCACCTTATGTTGATGATCAATACGGGAGGAAACATAGACAGGCCGAGAAATTATTTTGTCGCGCAGGAAAGAATTATGGTGATACATTTTATGGAATAGGGAAAGACGAGAACTTTTACGACGTAGTGATAATGTTGGTAATGAGAGAGTTGTTTTCATAGAGGTGACGCTAGCGGTGCGGTGATAGTTTGTGAGGATGAAACGAGCGGATCTGTTCTGAACGGCTTCCAATGTAGATACGAGAGTGACTAGTCCGGGATCCCAGACAGAAGCTGCATATTCCAACTTGGGACGAATTAGTTACTTTCCAAGGAACTCTAAAAATGAGACACGAACATTCCTGGGTCAACGAATTAGAGCGTGTTGGCAAAGGTAAATAACTGAAAATGTATGACTGAAATTTAAAATTAATTACATTTTCGCAGAGAGAAGTCATATTGACGATCCTTTTCTGGCGCAGGGTGTTTTAGATATATAAAGTATAACTGCGCCTAAACAGCGAACAAAACAAAAAAATATCACGCAAACAAAATTTTGTTTTTAGTCACCCGCGACTTTTTTCAAAATTATCAATCTGGGGTACACATAAAAAAGTAAAAAAAAAAAAGAAGACAACGGTACTGGCGCAAATGTAAGTCGATGGACGATCTCTCTGGCGCACGTGTGTGAATTACGAGTTTACCGCTTTGACGGCAGTGGTACTTACATGTAAGCAAACACAACAAAGTGTCGCGGCATGTAGTAAAAGGTAAAAAAAAAAAACACAACTAGGGATCGCATTGTTGACGACGCCAACAATGTGATTCCCGCGCCTTCTTTGTCAAGTTTTGTGAAGGAGAGACCGGAAGAAAACGGCCACTTTTATTCTCAAAATGATGCGTGGCGCCAAGAGAAGCGTCTCGGTCATTGCCGTTGCGTCCCACTTGGATCCCACTAGCACGACACAGCTCGTGTAAAGTGAGAATCATTCCTTCCCCTTAAAGGGATACGACAACCAAAATTCAGCGCTTATTTTTTGGTCTATACGTGTTCAAAGGAGCAGTACCACATCGGACACACCAATAGTTAAAAAAGATACGAAATTAATTTTAAAACAAATTAAACGACTAGCAAAGAGCACGTGGTGGATGTCGCTAAAACCTCGTTTGTAATGCCCGTCTAGGAACCTTGACAGGTAGTGACGATAACTGTCTCGCTTAGGGTGCCTACATGTTTCCGCCGGACATGTAGGCACCCTAGTCTCGCCTAGAACTATACGTGCTTTGAACCTGACGTCATCCCGACAGCTCTACGGCCAGCACAAGAAAAGAGGGGCGGGAGGAACTCTCCACTCAAAGGGACTCTATTGTGTGTCCCATTCGTCGCTATTCTCCCTCCACAAGATTATGGAAGATTCACTCGTCACTCAAAATTCACACAAAAGCAGCTTTGCGGTTAGTTGCGGTGGCCCGATCGCTGGGTGCTTCGACCGATTCGCGGCTGGAACGGCTAGGGCATCCTAACGACGTCAGACTCGCCACAGCTTTGCTCATCCCGAGACAGACTACGTCACGATTGCGCCGGATGTGACGTGCTCTCCGCTGGCTGCTCCCCGATTTGTTGCCAGAGTGGGCCGTTTATAAGGAAAAATACGGCCACCAGGCTGAAAATACAAACGCCCGATTGTCATTTACGGATATTGTGGATCATATTCAGCCTATTTGTGAACCGCGACGGGTATATTTCAAATTTCGTTGAAGTATCCCTTTAATGGGCCGGAACCTGACATTCCGTAAGCGTCACATCTTGCGCGGAGCTCCCTATAGACCAGGGGTGACCAGGCTGACCCGGCTTAAGAGCCGCAAACCAAACCACAAAACTTTCAAGAGCCGGGGGGGGGGGGGGGGAGGCAAATTTTTGTCTAGAGAAATAAACGAAACTTGAACTCTTTTCAATATATCCGAGTCAAAAGTACTCCAACTCTGCCTAAGGTAGCTGTAGCACAAGACTACCAAACCGCGACCAGTCTTTCGATTTAAAACGCGTTCCATTTTTCTTCTTTCTTCCCCCTCCCTCCCACCCGGTCACTCGGGTGACCGGGAGGGGGGGGGGGGGGGGGGGGGAGGGAAGCCTCGAGCAGCAATTTAACACGCGAAGAGCCGCAAGCGGCTCGCGAGCCGCAGCTTGCCCCCCCCCCCTGCTATAGACCTTTGCATCGCCTATCACCCGGGCGAAAGATGCCGAGTCACTGAGCTGTGGACGCATGCGCAGCGTCCGATATACCGCACAGCAGAGCTACAGCGCATGCTCAGAAGGTGTTCCACAGCCCAGCAGACAAAAATGGAAGCGCACAGAAAGCGATTTTTTCAAAGGTCAATACAGAGACCTTTGCAGAAACCGCCTTCGGCGCGCTGCCAAAAGTCGCCTTTGAAGAAAGGGCGTTCGGTGATGCATAGTTTATTTTTGCGGCAAAGAAAATCCTCCAGATATTTGTTTTGCGGCACACACTTTAGGCTCTGCTACACTCCGACGTTGAGCGCAGCGAACGTAACGTAGCACAGAACGTGGGCCTTTCATTGGCCGGCAAGCAGGAACCTGATATCTGCGACCAATCAGAATCGATGTCCGCTGCGTTACGCCGCGTTCGCTACGCTCGAGCCAGTGACAAAAGCGCCCAGTGCGCATACACTATTGGCCCTCCCTTTCCCCCCAATCTCGCTCACAACGCTTCCAACCCAACCCAACCCCCCCCCCCCCCCCCCAACGCTCGACGTCGGAGTATAACGGAGCCTTTAGTACTCACGCTGTCGAAGATGAGTAGTAAAAATTATTCGTCTATTACACGACGAAGTCACGTATTTTTCGTTTCTAGAAAGAATCCGAACCGCCCTAGCTGCTTACCTGTTCGCAGTGTTGGCTTTCTTGGACAGTGCTGACAGCAGACGTGTCGAAACTGAAATGACCGGCTTTTCGAAGAGCGAACAGCACCAGAAACCGATGCCGCGCGAACGTTCGTCCAATGAGGGCTTACAATATAACGGGAACAAAATCAAGAAACTACAAGCATGCGGGGAAAGACCGCGTCATGTCGGACGCGTTCTTTTTTACATTTAATTGTTTTTTTTAGATCAACATTTAGAGGAAAAGAAACACCCGTCAACTCAGTGTGGTCGGTGGCGATGCAAGACCGCTTCGTCATTCACGTGAACACGAGCCGTCCTCGCCCCACCGTCTTGTGTCGAGTCACAGTTAGAGCCAGTCTCGCCTGATTCCGGGGGCGCCGAAGTGACGATGGATCGGAAACTTGTAGTGGTAACAAAATGGCTTATCTCTTTCATTGTTGTTTTTTTTTTCTTTTTAGAACCTGGCGAACTTGGTTGAAGTTTACCAAGGCACGTTTTATAATATGCTTGTGGCACCGTGTTCGTTCCGCAAAAACTGTCTCACGTTGCTTGTGGGTCTCAGGTGTATTCTAGCGGTGTACGAGTATTGCTTTGAACCGAATATCGCGGTGCCATTCCTTGCTTAAACACTGCAGAGTAAGCCGGTATGTAATGCTGTACGGTTTCCTAGAATTGCGAAGGCTATCGGCGACGTGTGAAGGGCTGTCCAGACAGGACACTACAAAACGCACGACTCCGACAAATCGTGAGAATGGACCTCTTGGCGAATATGTGCTGCAACCTAGACACGCGAATCGGTTCGAGACTAGGTGACTGGAAAACAACGCGCGCCCAAGGCCTCTCCCACCCGTTCCACACCCAAAACGTCAGCTACATCCTGTTCACCCATTGAGGCGATGTGACCTATAGATACGGCTCCCCCAAGCTCACCTTTGTCCCCATCGTGCGTAATCTTCCGCCCCGAGGTCGACACAACGAAACCGCTCAAAGGCGAGAAATGCAAGATGGCGGATTGTTTGGAACTAGATACTCTCGAACCCAGGCGCATGAAATACTCCGCGCATGCGCACCGCGTATTTCTACAAAAGGTCCATTGAAGCGGACGCTTCAATTTTTACGATTTGTCGGAGTCGTGAAAATTTTTGCAGGAGTCGTAAAAATTTTCACGATCACGATATTCTCTCCTCGCCTCCTCCACTTTACTCTGACGTCGGTGCTCGTCAGATTTGACGTCACACGCCACCTGCGTCTGACTGACCTCGCCAACGCCCTCGCGTACCGCCGTCGCCTCGGCTCGAAGGCCAAGGAGGTCCGGCTTCGGGTGGATTTGGGACATTCCTGGGTCGAAGGGTGCGTTTCGCCCGCCTCGGATCTGCTTTTTTTTTGTCGAGATTCACTTTCGTCGTGATGGCGTCCGATGCGGTTCCGTATTCTGAGCGCATAGCTGCCCTGGCGAATCTTTGCATCTTCATACCTGCCAACTCTTCCGAATTTTTCGTAAAATGTACGAATTGGGACTAATTTTACGATTTTACGAATCTTGCTTCAAATCTTCCGAAAAATATATTTTTTTAATTTTTTTTATTATTTTTTTTGTTGTTGTTGTTTTTTGTAACTCCGTTGTTGTCGGTATCTTGCACCGCCACAAGAGGACGATAGGTACCGTCCACAGCAGCGTCGTGGTTTTTACTATCCGTCTATCCGGTGGCCACGGATCGAAAACCAATCCAAAGCTCAAAGCCTTTGTTCGTGTGTTCGGCGGTGCACGGGTGCACGTTGGTTCGGCGTGTTCAGACGTTGTTGGGCCTCGTTGTTTCGGCCAGTTTCGAAGCGAGAAGTACGGCGTCTGTGTTTTTTGCACGTGTAACTGTAGCATTCTCCTGGTCACTGTGGCTTCGCGGCGCAATGCCGAACTTCAAACCTCAAAAGAGGTACTTTCAGGTGTTCCTGAAGTCCTACACGTCGAAATTTCCGTGCTTCGTGCCGCCCAAAAAGCGAGAGAAGTTTTGATTCTGTAGCACGTGCACGTGTGATGTAAGCGTTTCGCACGCTGGCCAGGCTGACATTAAGCTGCACATCGCTTCGCGTACCCCCCCCCCCCCCCCCCCCCCCCCCACCGCCGCGGCCGCAGGACTTCTACGAATTTGAAAGTCCACAGGTTGGCAGGTATGCATCTTAAAGTACATCCGAAATGCCGAAGAGATAGACCCTGATGCACTAACTACTTTTGCCGCTGCGAGTGCGCTCTACTTGAAGAGCCTAAAGAAAAAAAAAGGGGAGAGCCATCCGCTTGCTTCTTCGGTCGAGGAAGCAGGTTGGCGAGTACTCTACCCTCGTGCGGCAAATGTTCCTAGACCCCAGTGGCCAGGACTTCTTCGACACCTTCCGGATGACCAAAGCCAGGTAAGTAAACCTTCTTTTGTTTTTTATAATTTCTAATTATGCCTAAAACCCCGCTTCATTGAAAGTGCGAGTGTAATAGAAGCTATAAGGAGTATTCACTGGGCGCCATATTTGTGGGTGATGTCTAGAGCGCATGCTCTGAACGAGCCCACATTAATAGGCTGCAAAGACCGGCAATCTTGAGGGTGCGGAATGCACGTTACAAAAGAACTGTGGAAGCTCGCCATCAGCACAGGCTCAGCAGTCGTGGACACAGCTATGGCCGCCAGTGAATACTTCCTATTAGCGGCGAGATGTTTTAGTGGCGCCCTCATATGGGTACCTTTCGTGACGTCATTACCTTGCGAACAACAAGTTCGATGGTGTTTGTAAGGAGCATGGTGGAAGCTTGAAATCATTGCGCTCTTAAAGCAACACTACCAACACCGTCGAAATTGAAGTTCTTCCATTCCTCTTATTTCCGTCGATGAGAAATCCTTTGCTGACGTCATAGTCGGCACTCGGCCAATCGTGGAAGGCCGACCACAGCGACGCTTTCGATCGCGCACGTCGCCAATACACGATTGCAAGCAAAGCGACTGGCCGCCGCCATTTCTCTGCTCGTGCGGGAAAGCTCATGCGATTTCAAGCTTGCCAAAGCTATCTTCACGCGTACGTTGCACGTGCTTGCACGCCTTGGGCACCAGTCGTGATGCCATGCTTGCAATTGTCTATAGACCTTTCCAAAAAAGGACACTTGGCAGGTTCCATTTTCAGTGTTCGTGCGTATGGCGCGTGATTTGCTCGCTTTCCGAAGCGACGAACGTGCGCGTTCTGGACTGTGATTAAACACGTGTGGACTGTGATTTTTGTAAACAGTGGAAACGTCTATAAGAGCGAGCTCCGCGCTTTCAGCATGCCTGCCGAGCACGCGCCCTCGTTCTTGGATTCACTTTCATCAGGGCAACATGCTCGTGCTTGTGCTTCGGAAGAGAACCGTGTTTTTCGGCCGGGTGTAACTATGCATCGCAGAGAGATCAAACTCCGTGATAACGCGATTCTACCGGTTGGAATAGAACGCGGAAGTTTGAGAACATGACGTTACCTGCATCAGAAGAGAATTGAGACGAACAAGTTTTTCTGTACGTCCATCGTCAAAACAAGAACTGACGTAAAGTCGACGCTTTTGGGATTTATATCAGTGAAAAACGCTTGTCAGTTAGAAAAGAGTTTTCTTTTTTCCCCATTTATTTTGACAAGCTTCTTTTTTTTTACTAAAATAGGGCTACAGGCGCCGACAATATCAGTTTTTGTTTTGACGACATTAAATTTAGGTAGACATAGGCTCATAAAAAAATCCCGTTTGTCACAATTTTCTTTTTATCCAGGTAACGTCATGTCTTCAAACTTTCACGTTCTATCCCAACCACTAGCATCACCTATCACGGAGTTTGATCTCTCTGCGATGCATAGTTTATTAACCCGGCAGAAAAAACAAAAAAACAAAAAAACAGTTCTCTTTTCTCGGGAGCTCCCGGTATTGCAGTGCGGTTATTTTAGGCCGTAGACAATAAAAGAACTACCTCTTGTGGTGTCTGTGGGCATGGTACTTTTGTTGATGTATTGACATTACGATTTTCCAATTTAGTGTATCAAAGTTCTTTGGTTAACACACATCAGCCTCTTGACAGCAGACAGGTATACGTCTAGACGGGGGAATGAAACCAATACTTCCGTACAGCTGAATAAATGCGTATAAGTACTCTAATTCCACGGCCTCACTATTTCCTAATTTATTGAGGTCCTGGTTTCAACATTTCCCAGGTTACAAATTTTCACTACTCCGACTGACTTGAATATGTATTCGTCAGAAGGTGTTTCCCACAAACATATTCATAGAGCAAGACCCTCGTACGAATGCACTCTTCACTGATGGTAGCAGCTTTGGGATAACATTATCTGCCGAAGCGGACGTCAATTGGACAATTCATTGACTAATGTCTGTGAAATTATATTTTAAATATTTGCTTCAGCTTCGATTGTAAGTAAAGACCTTTTGTCATTCTTCAAAATATGCCACATCTGTTCTGCCATGGTGTACAGTGTTATTCCAAAGAAATCAATGTTCTATTTCCAGCGTTCATTTTTCTGAAATTCTACGTAGTTTTAGTAAAAACATCCTGTATGTGTGCATGTATATGTGCATGAAGCTTTTGGACATTTTAAAGTGAGCTACATGTAAAGTTGTAGCAAATTTTTATTTCTAGGTTTCAGCGTCTCCTTGATCTTGTCGGTCCGCTTCTGACCAAGGAGACCACCAACGTTGGCAACACCATTTCTGAATCAGAAAGACTGATTGTCTTTCTAAGGTGAGCCAGTTGCTTATTTATAATTGTCGCCAACATCTTGAGACGGCAGTGTATAGCATCGAAGTAATTAGTATCACCGGCATCTACACCTCAAGGAGTGGAGTCCAGTTCCTTCGTTGCAGCCTAGAGTAGCGCCTATTTTTCAGGCCACTGCCCCCCCACAAACATCTAAATGGTGTGCAGCGACCCCTGAAGCCATACCGCCAGGAGCAGACTTACCAATAGGCAGAGTAGGCAGCTGCCTAGGGGCAGCGAATTTTGTGGTCGGCCAAATTGTAACCGCTCCCAAAATTGTTTTTTGTTTTTAATATTAGGCTTCGACTTTAGCTATTTTTAGTATTCTAACTTCAAATCTAGCTACTTTGAAAAAAGTACAAACTTGGCTATTTCCCCCCACTACTGCTCCCCATGGCCACTGATCATGGGGAGCGGGGGGTGGGGCCAGCAGAATGCTAAGTCCGCTTCTGACAAACCCCCCGTCAGCCGACCAATTATACTTAATATTGAGTGCAGTTCAGTCTCGTGATACTTTATTACTAGCCCAAGAAAGGCCAATTTGTACTAAAGCATGCTTTCTCTGCGCAAAGAAAAAAAAATGTATAGTCAGTATGGCATACAACCTCTCCTACAAGTCAAGGCGCATTTTCATAAACGGCTAGCGAGAGTTCTGCTTCCACCTGGAGACGTGACTGTTTCTTCGTCTTGATTGTTGGCAAGGCTACAACACCAATTTATGCAGGTACATTGAGCAGAAAAACATAAACAGCTCTGTTCGACGACAAGCCATGGTGTCACTGCACCTGCAAATAAAAGGGAGAGTCACATAATTTGAAACTCCATGCACTCCATTTTGTTGTTGCGGGATATCCTGAATTGAGGTTAGCAAACGAAACTGAAACCGTGGCCAATGGGTTACCAAGCTGCTTTGCGCTGCACTTTGCCGCTTGGATCTCTTTGATTTTGTGTTAGCTCTACTACCAAGTACCAGAAAGTTTACAATTATCCAAATTCAATTTGGTTGTATTTCCAAGATGGCAAATCTCGAAATGGAAGAATAATCTCCTTACTTAAAGGGGCGATGCAACAATTTTTGCACTTTGCGCAAATACCGCTTAGAACAGATCCCTGACGTTAATGACCTATGAAACACGCGTTCGTTTTTCACCCCACGCAATAGAAGTCCCAGTAAAAAATTAAAGAAAAACGAGCAGCGTTCACCCCCTCAACTCGCAGCCAGAACAAGCGGCCACGTGATCTGGAGCCGATTATATGCCGCCAATGGTGATATAGCCTCGCGCTGGGGTTGGCAAAGCACAGGACACGCGCTGCAGCGATTGGACATGGGCCACTACCCGAATGCTTCTCGAGCTATCAATTATCACGAGCCCAAATCGAGAGCTCACGCAATGCTCGGGTCCAATCTATGAGCCACATTCAAATATCGTCACTGGGTGGTACTGCTACCGCCCAGCTACGTCATCAGGTTTTGCGAAGGAGAGATTGAAAGAAAACGCTCGCATTTCTCCTTGAAATTACACCGCAACAAAGAGGTTTCTTGGTCAGTGGCGTTACGTGCGAGTTTACTTGGGTCCCACTAGTGCCAGTAAGCTCATACAAAGTGAAAAACGCTCAAAACGAATAACGTTGCACCGCCCCTTTAAATGCACCAAAATACACAGATGGGCATTTTTTTATTCGCAACTTTCAGCGATGGTGGTACCGCGTTGTGAGAATCGCGCACCCTAGCTCCTGGATGATTGGCCTCAAAATAAATGGGCTTGCCTACGCCTTCCTGGCGTGAAAAAATAACGTATGGCTCTAATACTGCTCGTATATAGTAAAACTAGAATCCCTTACGCGTCGCAGACCCAGCCTCGTACCGCTGTTCTCCGACGATCATCCAGATGACAGCCATTTTGATAGGCACCACTGCGCCCCCTATAGGTCATGAAAGTTGCGAATACCGTGGGAGCATATTTAAAATATGTGTGATATGGCTTCCATTGTTCTAGAAAAATTAAATCTTTCCACCATAAGAATCCCAAATTGGTGTACCTTATAGACCAACACGCGGCCCTGACGTCACGCAGCTGCGGTGGCGCTGTCGGCGGCACTGCGCATGCGCAGACGCTTCACTCCACGCGAATTCGGCTTCTGCACACGCGCAGTGCCCACACCTGGCGTGGGCAAACGCGGGCTTGTTTGTAAACAGCGTGTCGGCATATAGCTCAAAACTGTAACAGTGCCCAGCATCCAGATTGCCTTTTTTTGTTCACCAGAATAGACCCTTTTCAAATCCCTATCAAGCAATGTTAGTGTTCGCCATTTCTTGAGCGCAAAGCCCATGATTGGATCCGAGTCCTCGCCAATCGCTGACGCAGCACTTCTTTTCGATGCAAGACAAGTTCACGCCAAAAGCACGAAGTATGTGATCAAGGAATGGTGGACTCAAATAATTGCTGCAAAAGCTGCAAGATGGCGTACACGTTTGAACACGGTGTATTGTAGCACCTTTCCCCTCAACATACATTTTCGTTAAACCTTGTTGATTACGCGTCCCGAGCTTAGAAAGGATAGCACAGTAGCCTCTGCCCCAGGTGCTACGATGCGATCAGCCTAAGAACATGTATTCTTATCTATGCATCTTCCCTGAAGGTACACAAATTTTGCTAAAGCTTTTTGGGATAGCCATTCACTGTGAAGTTTTTGAAACATGATTGTTATAACTGGCCATATAGTTCAGTACTCAGTATTTTTGCACTGCCTTTTCATGCTTTAGGTACCTGGCCCATGGCTCGTCCCAAAAGTCGGTGGCAATGAGCGACTGCCACAGTACTTCATTTGCAAGCCAAAATGTGCGGGAAACAAGTGCGGCGCTGCGGAAAGTACTTGAGCCTCTGTACATGCCTGTCCCAACTCAAGAGATGTGGGAAAAAATTGCGCAAGGTTTTAGTGAGCACTGGAACTTCTCAAACTGTGTGGGTGCAATCGACGGGAAACACATTGCAGTGGAGGGGCGTGGATCAGCGACCTTCAACTACAAAAAAAAAACACACAGTATCATCCTATTGGCGGTGGTTGACGCAATGCTACAAATTCGTGATGGTCGACATTGGTGAATATGGCAGCTGGCACGACAGTGGCGTGTTCAGAGAGTGCCCATTCGGCCAGAAAATTATGTCGGGGACTCTCCAGCCCCTTGTCGAAAAGCACTCCCTGGTCATGCTGGCAGAATGCCCTTTGTTCTAGTTGGAGATGAGGCATTTCCTCTTATGAAAAATCTCATGCGGCCTTTTCCCGGAGGGGCTCTAGACCTGCCAAAACAGTGCTCCAACTACAGACTGTCCAGGGCTCGACGCATCTCGGAAAATGCGTTTGGCATCCTAGCTGCTCGATGGAGGCTCTTTCGACAAGCGATACAAGGAGACCTAAGCTTGGTGGACAACCTTGTCTGGTCGGGTGTTTTGCTTCACAACTACATGAGGACATGTGATGACGAGGAAGGCTTACCTATGACCAGTTCATATGCACGTCCTGCAAACCTTGACTGTAATGATGCACAAGATGCAAACAGGCTGAAGGCTGCTGGCCAAGAAAACCCTAGCCTCAGCTTCTGGAATCTAGAACCGATCACCTGTGGCCATGAGTCCCTTCGAGGTCAAAAAGTACGTCAGGCTTTTGGCACATTATTTCTGCTCAACGGTGGGAGAAGTGCCATGGCAATGGCGAGCAGACGACGCGCTATGTCAAAGCACGGAGTGGTTATGTTAGTTCGCATCTATGCCGTTAAAAAACGGTTTAATAAAGAAACGTGTATGACGTTTTTGTGAGTGATATTTTAAATGACAAACAGCGCCTCGAAGTTGTTGTTTTTTATATTAAAAAACTTTAAAATGTTCAAAAACAAGTCTGGAGCGAATTCACATTACAGCGTGCGCGGCGTACGTCAGGGTTATTCACAGCCTCTCTGATTCTCGTTTCCTCGGATATGTGGAACCTGCTGTAGAATAACGATTTCACATTCACCAGAGTAAATGATGTGATGTCTTCTTAGCTGTGCACGCGCGCCGCACACTTGTTTTAACTACATTGAGCTTGTCGGTACCGACGCTTCTATCCAAGCGTGACTCGACAGTTACTGACGAGCAAAGGCTTGTCAGCAACAGTGACGCTTAGCTCGTCCCCACATCGAATACGTGGCAAAGAAGCTTGTCATATCTCGACGTCTGCTCGAAAGAAAAGCAGAAATTTTAATAAAATCTTAGATTGTTGTACATGTCCGGCAAAATCAGGCGATTGATTAATTTGTTCTATACGATTTTTACTAAAAATGGTTTATAAATTTAAAATCGCTCGCTGAGAAGCGCATCACGTATTATGCACTTTTTGGTCCGCGAAATTAAACATACAAGCGTGCAAACGGTAGTAATTCATAGCAAGTGGTGTATAGCTCATTTTTTGGGACGCTGAGATGTCACCGACTTGCTAGATTTAAGACTTGGATCGCGAGGGGTCTAGCATGTTTCGCGTCGACCGGGTGAATAAACAGCGATTTAATTGAAACGACTCCGGAAGCCACCCACCGCTTCTTCCAATCGGTTTTGTTTTTTAATGTTTGTTTATTGGTCTACAAAATTAAAACAAGAAAGAATCAGCTTGGAACTGATAAGATACCTGCACTCACAGATCACATTGAAACCAACAAGATACACGGAGTCGCCTTCACTGAAGTGTTCGCTTCACACGCGAGAGGTTCTCGAATTTCGTATTCCTTTCTCAGTTTTATTTTGTCTGAATCATAATAAAAAAAGATAACCTTATTCGCCGTGGAAGACGTTGTATTGAGGTAAAGCGCTGGAAATTCTATTTTCCTCCAGCTTTTTGTAGTGGGTAGAGGACAGCACACCACCATCCCAGCGCCTCGATACCTAAACGCTAAAAGAGTTTGTTACTTCACCGAATAAAAACAACGAGTGAACCAGGCTTTGCCGCGCGTTACTCAAAGAGCGCATGAAGCGAGCTGACGAGCCGAGTGATCCAAGATCTTTTCGCGGTCTGTCCCAGTCTCTCCTACCCGTGACGCCACAAACGAGGATGATGATGGTTAGAGAAGCGCCCCCTGAAGTAGGGCATCTTGCAAAAGCTTAAGATTTGATCCCTAGACGGCGACACCGATTCGTGTGGCACCAACGAGGTAGAGGGGATTAGAGTGATAAACCGGAAGTTGGGAAGTGGCACCCCCCCGGTTGCCGCCATGTTTTACGCAAATGTGACCACTCGTCACGTGACCTCCCAAGAGCCGTGACGTAACAGGTAAGATGGCAGCGCCCAGAGCTGGCGGATGCGAGTTTGTTCGGTGCGCGGTAGCCGTGCCGTGATGTGCAGCTGCCTTCCGACGATTTCGGGCTTTTTCGTGCTCGCTGACGCAGGTATAATGTGAAAATAGGAAGGAATGAGACTTTATACCCTTTTTGCGCAAGATCGCTCTGGATCATCTGGATATTAACACCTGTGAGACAGCATCAGCCGTATCGCCGTACCGGTGCTCAAATTCGGGATCTGTTCGAGGATCTATAGAACTCTGAGTGCTTTAAGCATAACATTTTCGCATTCTCTTAGCTTTGTTTGAACGTTGGAATGTCTGAGAATCGACGCGAAAGATATACGTCGCGTTAGGGCCTAGGAGAAGTTGTTTCAGCCCTGCGTCACCGAATAACCATAGCAACTTTTAGCGAGGAAGCTCCTGCGATCTTTAACCTTTTGTGCTAATCGACGATTCTACATTCGATCGCTTTTCTTCCTTTTTTTGTGAGTGCGAAGTGCACGCTTATTTCAAGCTACGAGGATGATGTTTTATTGAGTGTGGGGATGAATAAATCGTTACAGGCACCTGCTTCAAAGCTATTCGACTTGCAATAAGAACAACTGTTTTGGTGTATGCATAGATTAACTGCACCTTTTTCGCTTTCGTGGAATTTATTGCAGCAATACTTTTTTTTATCAAGAGTGCATTGTATTAGTCGGTCAATTATTTACTTGTTCTAATTATCTGGATAAGATTCAATCAGAGTTGATTGAATCTTGAAGATGATTCATATTTGTGTTCATCCCTTGCCTGAAGGGCAGTCTTGTTGAAAAGTGTTAACCATTCCTTTCGGTCTCTTCAATATACTTTTTTGAAAAGTGTGGGCTGCCTATACTTCGTATCATTGTAACTTGGAAAAAGGCAACCGCCACAGCCCCCTCGAGCCAATCAGAGAGACTGGAGCGAAGGTGTGTGACAAATCTGTGCAGACGAGCACTCTGAATGACATGTTGTCATGTGCCTCTCTCCAACGTGCATATTGGCTCACTGAGACTGTAGCCTTTGCTGTTTGCCCAATTGTGATGAAACGAATTACAGTAGCTACTACTTTAATTACCCCAGGCTTTCATACTTTGGGCATTTGTTCGACAAGAATGTTATGTCCGCCATCACTGTGAACTCGGCATAGCGCCTATTGGACTCGAATGCTGCATTAACATTCGACGTGAACTGGGGCCCATTTGTGTGCTTTACGCCGAAACCAAATGGTGACAGTTGTGTTGCTTGATGGGGCTCTGCAAAGGGTCTGTTTTGTCATACGTATAGGAAGTGTCCTGCTATATAACAATGCATCAACACATACTATTAAAGTATATGCTCAGAGGTGTGTTTGTTTTTGCAATTAACAAGTTACAGCAGTGTGCTTTAATGTTATTATCATGTGTGTAGTTTTAAGTATCCTCTCTGCAATACCTACGAAGGCCCCTGGAGGGAATAAATTAATAAATAACATTTTCACATCACTGGAGTTGGTTTTCGGATGCGCCACACATGTTCAGGAGAAGTGGAACGAGTGCAGCCCCATGCAACAAGTCTGCCAGTCTGCTATGTCCCATTAATTAATATTGAAGGGTCAGAGATACGAGCGTCCTCAAAAGGACCTGCGCGTGCAGTGAACACAATTCTTGGTGTATAGACTCTCAAGGCGTAAAGGCAATGCAGAAATATGTTTATCTGGTTAGTGTATCAAATGTGTTGATTTCCACTTGATTACATAATTATTGATTCTTAGTAAATGGTTCCATAACGAGTTCTTTCTGCGACAATCTCCTGTCAGGCGTTAAGTCGTAGTACCCGTGGACCTTGTTTTCGGATGACGCTCCTGGCACGTCGGTGTTCAGTTTGGTCGAGTAGCAACTTTGACCGACTGATGCCGTCTTGTAATCATACGTCATGAGCGGCCACTGACATCTGATGCACTGAAGCTGCAGGCCTGGCATCTAATCCGCAAAAATTTTCCTGGTAGTTTTCTGCATCAATCCAGCAAGCTCGGGCATGTATTGGTTATGTGGCTGTGCCTTTTGCTCTACCGTTGACTTGATAGCTGGAAACAATGTTTATTTGCTATACAAGCCATTTCACTTCCATTTCGTAATGGCGATTTATTCTGAATCCTGCGACCACTGCAACTTGTGTAAGTCTCGTGTGGCAAAGTGAAGTCTGGTGATGCTTGCAGTACACTTCTGAGAGCAACCAACCATTCTATTTCTTCAAGTCACTCAGCGGTATTCTCCTTCAAAGTTGGAAATTGTGTACTTCGTTGCGTGGACACAGATAATTAGTGTCAGCAAATTATTAGGTATTGTCCTTGGACGACAACCGACACCAGATGAACTGTCCTTGCATTGCCGCTCACCTGCTTTCTCGTGCTTACCTCCCGTCCAGATGAAGTGGATCTCGAGTTTCGGGGTAATGTCGGCACCAGGGACAAAGACCGCCGAAGATAATCCTCAATCTTCCACGGACGCTCGTCGAGACGTGATCAAGGGTCGTTCGGCACGAACCCTTACAGGCCAATTCATTGGTACGGGCACCTCCAGTAGACATGGTCGGCCTCATTCAGTAGCAGAGTGGTTTTCCGTCGGCCATTTGCAGCACCTCCGTTTTCCTCGGTGTACTTCGTTCAGCGCGGACCTACACTGGTTCTTTTCGATGTCGGGAATGCTTCGGCGTTGGGGTGTCTCGTTGAATTGGCATTGAATAGTAACAGGTAGCCGGTGGTGGTCGTTGTGACTTTGTGGCATAAGTCGCCCTCGGTTCGTCGGATGCCGCCTCGCTCGAAGAAGTCTCCAGTTGAAATGCCTGTCGAACGTCTTCTGAAACAATCTCGGCAATCAAAATAAAAGCCGGGCAACTGATGGCAGGAACTAGCTTCCTTATTTCCTCCCGGACACCATTGTGGATGATGTCACGGATCCCTGGGGGGATTGCGTCGAAGTTGCAGCTGGACGACTCGAGTGTCGAGACGCGGGGGGTTGTTGATAGTGACAGGCTCGGGCCTGCAGTGTACATTCAATGTTGGAAGCCTCATTGATATGAACCCATTGACTGTTGTCGTAGGGTTGCGGACAAGGCTGCCGAAGGTGTTGTCCCTCACATGAGGGACATGGGATTCTTAGCTTCTTGTCTTCTGTAGCATCAGGGTTTGCGTGGGTGCTCGATCAGGCGCAAAACATCCTCCACAAAGGTGGTGACGCTCTCGTTAGGGCCGTGTCCTGGGCAGAATCAGGAGTTCGGCTCTCTCTCGTCAATGTTGGCTGATGAACGTGCACTTCAGCTCGATCTTGCAAACTTCCCACGACGTTAAGGAGGATTCGTGGTTCTCAAACCAGTGCCTGGCAGTTTCTTCCACGAGAAGTATAGGTTCTGCAGGAGCTGGTTGTTCATCTACCCACTGTGGCGGGCGACACAGTACATATTGTTCAATCCAGCCCTCGACGTCTTATGCACCTTGCGTGAAAGGGCATCAGAGTGCGAGGTGCGACGGGCATGCAAACGATGGTGGGAGCGGATGCGGTTTGCTGCTACAGGTTTGTCGTTGTTGGCTTAGTCAGCTTCGGTTTTTCTGGCAAAAGACCTTATTCCGGTGGTTTTTGCTGGTAGCAGCGACTGGCTGTGGATTTCAAATTCTTCGTGGTGTATTTCCGAGGTTCGTCCTTGTGGTACTCGCTCGTCTTGCGGTTTTTATGTCGGGCTCGGGATAGGACTTGGTTCACGGCTCGCCGGGGTTTAAGACACGGGATAATGTGCCACCCGTGGCTTGTTATCGGACAACTCGGCTGAGGAGCCGTCAGGGTCCACACAGAGTGAAGGGCTATGGGTAAAGTGTGCAGCACCTCCACCAGAACATACAATGCAGCTGAGCATGGCCTGGAACTTTCCAGAATAGTAAATATTAATAGAAAATAGGACTGGAGCAAGCATCCGTGACAATATAACAAAACAGACAGAAGAAAGTGTATCCTGACGACTAAAGAAGCTGCATTGCTTTAGTGGCATTCTGTCCGAATAAATCCTCTCTTTCGGGGTTTGGCGACTGCCGTGGACGAGCTGAACTGAAATCGATGTGGGACCACTTTTCTGGTAATGAGCCGCTGCAGACTGCCGTCGCAAAGCGGCGTGAACGGGTGGACTGGGTAGGTAACACGCGAGATGAAATGTCCATCACTCTAAATCTCTGTTGCGAATATAAAGCGAATAAAAGCGCTCGTAGCGAATATATTCGCTAAAACAGCGATGAAAAGTCGACTTCCACAGTCCAGTATTCGCTACAGACACAAAAAGGAAATTAACAACAAAATGTCGAGCAACCTAACATACAAAAAAAGGTACGTAGCGAATGAATCCATCTAAAAGGATACAATTCTTTCGTAGCGAATATTTTTTCCCCGCGCTGTAGCGGAAAGCATTTTTCAAGGTTAAGGGACCTTGTTTTTTTTTTACATTTTGCGTTTTGGTTAAAATAGCTCGGTAGCGGATGAATCTCAGAGCGCATAGCACAAAGCCTAACTTGTGCTCGAAAATGAAGAACCAAAGAAGTAAAATCTGCGGCCAATCGTTCTTTCTTTTTGCTTTTTTTTTTTTTGTTTGGTTTTGTTTTTGAATCTATCACCGTACCGTCGGAAGAGGGGGGAGGGAGAAGGATCGGAGGGACGAAGGGTTGGCTGTAAAAAGAAAACCTCAAGCCGACATTAAAAAAAAAAAAAAAGAACACTCTACAACAGGAAGTTGGTCCCGGGAAAACGCCAGCCAATGGGAAGCCATGAATTTTCAAAAGTGCGGGAGATGTACCAAAAGCGAGAAGCGTTATTCAGACAAAAGGAGCTATAATGGAGGTAACAAGTGTTGACCACCGCGGCGCTTTGCGCCGGGATTGTGCTGAGTGTCTGTGCAAGCGCTTCGTTAGAACGGTGGAGTTAGTTCAGCTTGCCCCGGTGCAATGATTGCTGGCATCGTCTGGTTTTGCACAGCGAATCGGGTAAGTTTTCAGAACTCATTCTTTTACCTCTGATTTTGCAAATATGTTTGTAGAAATGAACTGCCTTCTCGCTTAGCGAAGGTCTGACGGATATAAGTAATTTAACTCGAAACAGAAAATTTAATTAAGCAATAACTTGTCGAGTGTTCTGGATTCCGTTCGCGCTTGTGGAAATGAAGTGAACTAACTGAACCTGCTTTAAATTGGTGCCATCAGTCATCGCCAGGTCGTCGATGTGCGACGTTTTTTCGATAGATTGTTTTATCGAAAAGCTTTCCGCGTTCGTTTCGTCGACACTCCTCGCGACGGTTCGTCGCAAGGTGTGTCAACGAACCGTCGCGTTTCGTGAGCAGATATCCTCCTGCGACGAAATGTCGTAGCAGGATGTGTGTTCACGAAACGAGGTTCCACGAAACCATGCAGTGTCGACGAAACGTGTGTCCATGAAAAGTTGTCCACGAAACGCAGTCCCACGAAACGAGTTTTGATTAAACGATAGGGACCCGTTTTCAAGCGTGTCCAGTGGTCCGCACGGCCTGGAAAATTGAGAGTTCGTTGTCTTCATAACTGCGTGAACCCGTTGACTGAGAGAGAGAAATGGAAAGAGAGAAACGTCTTTATTGTGCCAGTTCCGGCTTAAAGGGGTGAAGGGCTACGTTGGGGTGTCTAGGTCAAAGTCTTTAGACACCCTGGATATGTACTCCAAGAGGAGACGCTGGGAGGGCTTATAGTGTAAGGGGTCAGTGAGCCATTCCTTCCAGGTGGCGGGGGTAGGGAAAGTGTGTGTGTGTGTTGGGGGGGGGGGGGAGAGAGAGAGGAGGGTTGGGGAGCGTGGACAGCTCCAGAAGATATGTTCAGAGGTAGAGCAGGATGGGTGTCCGGGAAGGTTGAGGATGCGGGGCATTCAAACGCGATGATAATCCAATAATCCGCGTTTTGTCGCTGCTAGCTTTGCGCCTGCTGTACGAGTGGTAACTTGGTGCACCCCGGAGTTTCCCGGAGGTTCAAGTCGTTCTAAAAAAAGTTGATTTAGTGGTTTTCGATGACGCTCGGTAAGTTTCTGATGAGAACCATGTCTATTTTCACTAATTAAAAAATTAATTAATGGATTTTAATTATTCAGCCGCCTTATCGCAAAGATTAGCCACCCACATAATGTCCCCCTGGCCGAACTCACCGGCACAAACCATATAAATGTAACTTTCACGCCTTTAAAAAAAAATCTGTAAAACTTAAATAAAAAGCACTTCGTATATATTATCCACAACGCCACCAAACTGCAGAATATCCTGTTTTTAAGGACACGCACAGAACCCACATCACAAACAAAAAAGAAGGGTTATTAAATAAAACAATTCGCTGAGCTAGACACGCCTACCCCTGTTCCTTTTCCCACCTTTTTAAAATGTTTTCCTCCACCTACCCCAGTCTCGGGTTAATTTCATCGTGGTTACCTTCGACATTAAGTTCCCTAACAAAACGTCGGCTGCACATCTGAAGCTTCCTTGACACCGTTTCAAATTTTCTTAAACTCTGACAAACGAGCGTTTCAGAATATTACGGGATGTAATAGTGAATTTTTTTAGGATTTTCATGGTCTTTTTTTCTACTTGTGTTTCCCTAGCTTGCCCTTGAGCTGGAACTGCAATTCGGAAAGAAAATGACTGAAATGAAGAGAGAAATAATGCAAGTGCTCGCGGTGTTTCGACGAGACTAAGGAAATGAATCCAGCCCGTTTGTCAGCATCGACAAGCATTTGAGGCCTCCGAAAACCGGTTTGAGCTCATCAGTCTGGTAATCGCATTGTTCGCTATTTAGTTTAAGAAATAATTATTATATATTATGAATCGACTCAGCCTTGTCAATATTATTTTGCATACGGTGTAAGGGAGTGTGAATGTTCATTCGATATTGCAGCTAGAATGTCCAAAGGGCAACATCGTGGAACCTGGGACGAAACTATTTCTTGGCACCGACCGAAAAGTCAGCTGGTGTTCAAGCGACCAAAGATCGTCCTCAAGACAACAACAATGGAGTGGTGGCGGGCGGCGCCAACTGTCGCCAAAGTTGGAGAAGGGTACATCCGAAGGCCCTCTTAAAATCTTTGACAGCCTGAAAGAGTAAAGAAGCTGGACCGACGTTCCTATACAGTTTTTGAAACTAGTCACGTTTCCTTTTATACGTAAAAAAATATCTGGAAGCTCAGCAGGATTCACTGTGCCAACTTTTAGAGATCAAATAAATACGTTTCACATTGTTTGACCTTTGCTTCACTTATCTTTTTGTTACATTCTTTTGGCTGATTTCGTTTAATGCCCTACTTTTTAGTACCTGTTGAAGGCAAACATCGGTTATCAACATTTACACAAACACTGAAGATCCCTAGGATCTACCTTCTATATACAGCTGTCTACCAACCTGGCAAACAAAAAACTGTAATTGTCGAGAATTTGGCGAGTTTGAAAAGTCG